>JAQIXI010002449.1:0-10287 GCA_034700165.1 Galumnidae sp. Gr-Ori-00277
TCGAGATCTGTTATAAAATCCAATTGAGTGTTCCCTCCAAAAGAAAACTGTTTAGAGGCCGACGTCTTGTGGTCTGAAGTTAATAGTGTTTGTGAGCCCTGGAATAGTAGAGAACCCTTTGTGTGAACCACAGAATGTGAGTTTCGATTCCATAATGAGATCTGTATTTCTCCGCTCAGGTCTAGCGATAAGACTCCTCTTAGTTTTTGTTCGACAATAAATCCATTGATTAGAGGATGTGATTCCCAATAATCGGCTAAAAGAAGATTTCCCTGATATGCAGTGGTTGGCTCTGAGGCTGTGCCCGACCACACGTGACCCATGAGCTCTCCGGTGCCGGTGAAGAATATGAATGGTCTTAATTGGAAATTCATTATTCTAAGTGACATTCCGGCCATAGTTGACTCTTCCTCGACATCATTATTGGTGTCATCGGATGCCTCTGAATCGCCTTCAGAACAAAATTACATTAATTTATGGAAATTTAATTTAAAAATAGTTAAGTGAGAGACAGACCGGCGAATGACTGAAGACCTCTGGCGAAAGTGCCGACTGTTAGCAAATGTTGAGAAAAGCCTTTGGGAGACGTCAGCTCCACATCAAAAGCAGATTCTTTGAGTAGTTTGCCCTTGTTCAAAAGCTCCATTATAATTTGATAGGAGGCGTTTGCAGTTTGCGTTCCGCCCATATTTCGTCGGAAAGCGGCGGACGAGCCGTTAAGTGTTGTCGAGTGTAAGTGCCAATTGTTGTTCGCCACTGCTATCGATGGAACCGAAGAAATGGCCCGATTCCAGATCATTGTCGCCAATTCATTATTACCTTAAGATTAGTTTCATTTTAAGATTATTTTAAACGAATGGTTGAGTTAACGGAAAGAACACTTTCAGAGGAAAGAGTCCTTTCAGTTGTTGTTTAAATTAGAGTTCGAACTTTTGAAAAATTTTCCAACCCTTCCCTTCCCTTCCCTTAAAATTAAAACTATTAGAAATGCAACAGAAATACAATTATTTAATAATTTAAATTAACTTTAAATCAATTCTTCATTTAAATCAAAACTTTAAATAATTGAAAGCAATTTTTCAAAATAAATATTTTAAAAATCCCTTTAATTTTAGAGCTATTCATTGTATAAACTACTCAAGTATTAAGGGTTATGTGTTTAGCCATAGCTAAAAGGGTATCCCTTCCCTTATTGAAACCATTCCTTTCCTTTCCCTTCCTTTACTCTAATTTTACTGACCATTCCCTTACGAGTCCCATAAGGGAAGGGTTCAAAATTTTGAACTCTAGTTTGAATCAAATAATAAAAACTTACCAAAAGAGGGAAGATTTTTGATTAATTCTTGAGTTGTCTTCTCGTCGTTCAGATATTTGGAAATGAGTTCTGCAGCAATAAGTCGAGAAGTGGTGTCCTGTTCCTTGTCGTACACCACTCTTAACAGTAAAGTTCTTAGTCTTGTGTTTAATTTGTCATCAGTTCCGGACACTTGAAGACATTCGCGAAGAGCTTTCATTGCAGCGATTGATTCTCTTTTACCACTTAATGTGTATTTTTTGAGAGTTGGATAAACCCCTTCTTTAATGAGTCCAGTGTTGCCGATGGCGTGTAATAACACTACTTTACAATCAGTTTCTTTACACGAATCCAATTCATTGATTAAATGTTTGATGACTTTTGTCTGAAATCAATAGAAATTATTTGAATGAAAAATAAGTTTTAAATAAATATTACAATAATTTGTTGACTCTTTTCTGTGTCCGCCTTTTGATCGGTTATGTGAGCCCTCAAAATGGTTCCGAGTATTAGAAAAGCGGTTTGTTTTAGTTTTTCATTTTTCCAATTCGTTAACTGAGTTTGTTTTAGTACTTCTCTGAGCACTTCATCTGCTGAAGCCGTGGCCGATGAGATTTTCTCCATTTGTGAGGCAGTCATAACAGAAGCGGCCAATTGTATTAAAAATCTTTCGCCTAATTCCAAGTCTTCAGCTTTCGGTAAATTTAAATATTCTAAAGCGGCGGACACTGACTGTTCTGTTCGCGAACCTATACACCAATTATTGAGTCAAACCTATAAATCATTTAAGAGATGAAATACCGGCCAAAATGTCCAGAAGTGAGGAAATGATTTCATTTTTCTTTTTATAGCTCTTAAGAAGTTTAATGATATCGTCTTTTGAAGCTCCCGTTCCCGAACTGCGAACTCTATCGATGAGCTTAAGATAAGAGATAGTCATCGGAATCGTTGCGATTCCTTTCAATTGATTCTCATTTTCTTTGACTAAATTTGAAAGAGTTTTGCAGTTATGACAGGTTTGCATCTCTGGACTCAAAGATGGATCAACTTTTATATAGTTATCGCCCAAACTATCGATGGCTTCATTTATTGAAGAAGCGCTCAGTTTTGTTGTCGAAGATTTGTCTTCAGACAATAATTTAAGTGAAAAACTGTAAAAAAAAATTATGAATACTCTATGCTTTGTATGAAAGAGTCGGACCTATTGTGTAGTTTCGAGTGTGCGTTCGAATACAATCGCGACTGAATGGAGACATTTTGCCAGCCGTTGGCGGTGTTCACAATTGGGTGATCACCGGCCAATTCGGCAGACATTTGCCACTCATCCCAAATGTCGGGCGACAGTAATGACTGATAATCACTGTTTGAATTGTATGACTTCTTAGTGATTGTGAGACCATTTCTTATCCATTCATATGATGTCTGATATAATGAAAAACTAAAGAAAAGTTTTAAAACTATTTGTAAACAAACCTTTTCTGGTGTTTTACTCCTGAGATGTGATAACAATGATTTCTTGAGATTAGTGGCGGTCACCACTTCTGACTGATGGACGAATACATGTTTCACATCACCGGAACTATCGATATGTGCAAAGAGTGGGTGATTCCAATCAGCGATTTTGTTGCCGTCGCCAAACTTTGCGCCACTCCTAGACTTGAATTGACAAAAGTCGACGACAAGTGACAGGAGATAACTGTCTGAGTCCTGCCATACATTCTCTACAGTTATTTGAGAGTCGATACCAAAACCAGTCGGTTCCCGGTAATCGTTGTTATTCATAATCATTTCACTTTTGTAACTATACTTATAAGCGATGTTAGGAAGTGGTCCGTGACATAACAGACCCGGCGCTGGATGAGAGCAAACGCACACAATTATTACATAAAATTTTATAAAAACTAATTCTAATTGAAATAACATTTTGTTTTGGGCTAAGAGTCAAACACTACAAAGTATTTGATAGCCTTTTGATGACCAAAAGATGTCTTTTAGTTTAGTTTCTAAGCATTTAATGATTCAATTGAAGGAAAACTAGAGTTTATTCAACTTATTTGTGGCATTACTTCGAGTAAACAACCACTATTTGCAACCAGCAACCTTTGCATTGAAAATTTAAGAGATTTTAGACTCTCTAATATAGAACTCGTTTTCAAAGGTTTACTCTTAGTTTGATTTAAACTATGGGTTCTCTCAACTAAAAATCAGCGAAATCTCAACTCTTGAAGATTTATTGATAATCTTTTTACTAATAATTAGTTTTCACTTCTATTTTGACTTCAAAAGTATTGACTTCCCTTCGGTTCCTATTTTTAACACATACCTGAGTTCAATGTCAAAGTAATTAAACAAATGCCTTAACTTTTGAGTTCTGTCCCTCAGTTCTAAAACCACTTATTCTCTCCCAAACCCTCAACCACTACACATCTCAGTCCTGAACTTAACTGGTCCTCAATTTTTTTGGTATTTGATTTTATATTTGAATAAACTTTGATTTTGTGAATCGATTGAGTTTTTGCTTCGAAATTGACCCAAAGAATTCATGGACACAACAATTCCCTGATCACCATAAAACATGCCTGATAGTAATACCACAAATAAGTTGAATAAACTCTAGTTTTCCTTCAAACGAATCATTAAATGCTTAGAAACTAAACTAAAAAAAGTCTTTTGTCATCAAAACGCTATCAAATAGTTTGTAGTGTTTGTCAAAAGACATCTAATAATAAGTTATATCAAAAGGAATTTTTTTTCCTAATGATTATCAATACTGTCATTGAATGTCAAAACTATGAGTTATTTCTATTATTTATTATCACTTTATTTATATTTAATTATGAAATTATTTGATAACTTAAGACTTACCCAAAATTGTGGCCAAAAATGATATGTTTATTAAATTCATATTAAACTTAGAACTTATGTTTTCTTAATAATTAATATTTTGTGTAATTTATTAATTACTAATGAAATCAATATCTTTTTGAATGAGTGAATACTATTCTGATTGATATCAGAGTTTTTGGACACAAGAATTGACTAAATTCTGCTTCAATGGTATAATGAGTTGACACAATTCAAAGCCGGTATAAAATTTAAATTCACTTAATATTTATATATTACGTAAGTAATGACTACAACATAGCATAGCTTTGGTTCCAGTTGTGAACAGAGGAAAAGTCAACTTCTTTTCAAAAGAGGAATACCAGATATGTTTCGCTGGTTTTCCAAAACCAAAATGAAGTGAACCGACCAGTCCTCTGTCTTTACTCAACATTTGAAAATCTTAAGGGAAAATCAACTCAATTCTGATAAATATATTTTCTGAGCGCTTTATCGGCGAATACTTAATAGACAAGACTTTTATCACTAATAAGTTTTGCTGAAGTTTTCATTAATAAACGAAAACTATTGACTAATAATGCAGTTCTAAACCAAATATTCAAATATTAATAAATTAATCATTTGATCGATAAATAAAGTTTTAAATTACTTTTAGAGAGAAGTCATCAAAAAATCTGTTTTAGGGACAAACAGGGAAATATACTTGCTAAATATAGCTATCATTTGCTAATTAAATATTCAATCAAGGAAAAAGCAAAGGAAATTACTTTAAAATAATACATTGATTTCAACAAAGAAAATGTTTTATTCATCCAAACATTTATTCAAATTTCTTTTCACAATTCGTTTTCAAATATGAATCGATTGGCACTCAATTTAAACATTCGTTCAAAACATATCAAAAACACCTTATTTTCAGAATCAATAAATAGTTTTACATATTAATAGACTATAATTATCATAAAATGTCTTCATTTATATTTTCAAACAACTCTTTTAAAACAATTGAATTATAGAATCAATTTTTATATATAATAATTAACTAAAAGAGAAATACTTCGCTCTTATTATTAATTCATTACTCTTTTTGAAAAGCATTTAATTTACAAAATGAATGATTCAATAAAATTATTATAAAATTATTTATATCTAAACAAAAGCTACCAAACAATTGGAACCGACAATTGTATGAGTAATGAAACATTACTAATGAATTTTTACAATTTTTGTTTGTTTGTAAATCTAATGAAAATCTTTACTCTTGTAATAAAATATTCAACGATTTTTTAAAACCTTTTTTTTATGAATCTTTTTTTTATGGACTCTTTTTTTTGGAAACACTTTTAAGATTTGCATAAAGTTTTTGATAATATTCTTGTATTTAAATTATATTCAATAATGAAATGAGTTATAAATGAGTGATTGATTCAAACAATTACCCGATTTTTTTTGGAAAACAATATTTTTTTTCAAAGAACTTTTAAAATGATATTCACTTATCATTAATCAGTGAATCATTTTCTGGATTCCTATGATATCATAAATGATATTCAATTTTTTAAAACATTAATATTTTATACAATAATTTCTTTGACATTTAAGTTCTTTTAATGTATAATATATTTAAAGTAAACTAAACGGCAAATAACTAATTGAATGTTACGCTAAATAGTGTCACGAATTCCAAACTAAATCTTTTATAAAATAGTAATTTAGACAAACATTTAATGATATTATACTAAAGACTAGTTTTAAATATAGTGTCGAACATTAAAGAAAAATATTTACTTATATTTGAGAAATATTTTAACACTCATTAATAATATGTCTATTGATTGCTCTCAACTCAAAACATACTTTGAAGACATTTTCGCGAATTGTATCTCATATTTGATGACAATTTTCATATATTTTTCTGTCAAACAAATGATAAAAAGCTATTGTTTTGCTTTTCAAAGCATTTGGTAATACATTATTTGCGTAACATTTAATTGAGTTTTGCTGTAATTTTTCTGTTTATGTTATGTTTGGCTTAACAACAAAAATTGTATTGAAAACTAACCTTTAATTTGACTAAAAATATCTCAAATTAACCGATTATTTATTTACAGAGTTTTTAAATGTCGTCTCAAATCATTAAATAATTTACAACTCTTTGGAAAACGAAGAATAAAAACATTTGAATTAAAAAATTAAATATAATTTTGGTTTAAAAAAGAGGTTTTTTTTATATAAAAAATAGGACTCAAATGAGAATTAAATTCAAGCAATCAATTAATATAATCTTCTTTTTGGCAAATGTTTTGATCACTGGATTAATGGATTAAAGACCAGATTTTTAGAAGATTTTGTTTTTTGTTTAGCAAAACAAAAATAACTCAACGAAAGCGTTATTTAGAGACAAAAACGTATTTTAAATAATTTATACAAAAAAAAATATTAATTAACTTTAAACCACTTTCACATAAACTCAGACCAAATGAATGTCACATTTTGCGTGAAAATATCAAATAAACCTAAAAATTATGAACACATATATAGATAACTATAAATATTATTATCGAGAAAACAAACTAAAGAATATTCTGTTCGTATAATAAATATATTGTGAGTAATGTTTACTTTACGTGAGAATCAATCGAAATATATGTCAAATATATGTCAAAAATTATGAGCAAAACTTTAATCAAATCAAATATTAATTCAATTTAAAACATAAACTAATTGATGAAATCAATAGAAGGCAAACCATTTAATAATAATAAAAGCTTTTCTAACAAAAATAAAAAAACAAAAGAAAAGGTCTTAGAATTTAACCGAAGAATAAAATTTAATTAAAGGAAAGAAAAGCTATTTATTCGTTTATTAACACTATATGTCGTCTTTTATCTGGAAATTTAGTGGCTTTTGATGAGGAAAAGACCACTTATAATATAGTTTACGTCAATATACTTCTATCTATAGTCGACAATAGCTTTTTTATAGACGCGTTTTTTTGTCGTTTATATTCAAAATATAAATTTCAATCAATAAAAAGTGTTCGCAAAAAATCGATTGAATACATAAGTCAACAGAACGTAAAACAACTAAAAAATCGTAGAAAACAAACACAGAATATAAAACCAATAAATAAATTAAATGACATAAATATTAAATTCATTGTATTATCCGTTTCTATAATTATTGCAAAACAATTGTTTTCCTAAATTTTCAATTTTATATCAATTTTTATGATAAATATTTTAATAAAAATTATCTAAAAAAACACAAAATTTTCAGAAAACATTGATTAGAGGTTCAGATTCTGCACAACTTTCCGACTGTTTCTCAATATAAAAGCCAAATAAAACAAATTACTGAAACAGACGTCTAATTGACTCAAAGATAATTAATTTGACAAAAGATAGGAAAAGAATACCACCAGAAAAAAGAGATTAACTCTAGTTTTTTAGCTGAAAATTGTCTCTTTCTTCACACTTTTCATTAATTGATCGAAACGTTTGTTACTTCACTTCAGTAAACTATTTGTTCTCAAATAACACGACTTTTAAAAACAATTTCTTTGGAGATTTAAAATTTAAAAACAAATTTCGAATCAATTCATAATCACTTAATGAATGGCTTTTCATGTTTTGTATGAATACTAAACCTAATATCAAGCAATTTGTTTAAGACTTTTGTGTTTGTATTTTACTCCTACTCTACGCCTGTTGTGATTGAAGAAGTCTTTGAGCGGAACGTCTTTTTCGACGAAAAACACGCGGCCACGGAAGTGGCCATTCAAATGAACGGGGAGTCATTTGCGAGAGTTGACTGTCCACACGATCCCCACAACTCACTCTTTCACTTAATTGGTGTCCGCTTTCGAAATATAGGAATATGTGATACCACCAAACCCTCGATAGGAAGTTCGTCGATGGAGTGAACTATTGGGACGACACCAAACAAATTACTTTTTAATTAAAACAAAATTTAATTCAAAATTAATGAAATAAATAAATAAATGAATGGAAACAACGGATGTTATGATTAACTAAAATATCATTAAATAAAAGCTATAAAAAGAGATCATTAAAATCATTAACAGATTGTTGTCAATTAACAACAGCTCAGAATATGATTAAAATGTGGGCAACCATTAGATATATACAAATTGTATGTATAAATAGATTAAACGAATAACGGATTTCTTCAAAGAAATTCTTTGGAATCCGTTAAACATTTTGTTAATCGCTTGAAGTCATCAGAAATTGAACTCAAAGTTTGAGAAAAAGCGGTTAATAAGTACTAATTAGTAATGACTACTATTGAGTAATGAATACCAACCCTGAGTGCGTTGTTGTAACATAATGTGTGGTAAATCCAGAATACTCGAGTTGTGACCCAGTATGCGATCACTACATCGATAAGATAGTGTCCGCGAGCTATTAATATACAGACCACTCCAGTCAATGTCAGTCCTATCAGAATGAGGTTCACTAATTTCCACAAATATGTCCGACAGTGTCGAGGGATCCCGTATTCGCGGAACAGTAAATACGCTAACGTTAGGATTACTGTATGTCCTGAGTATATATAGTCTCCACAGTAGGAGTGGCGTCCGTTTATGGACAGACCCATACCGAGACTCATATAGAAGACTCTCGAAGCTATTATAGCTATGAACTGACCGGTCGTCACATTTGAGGAATTCGACGGATCGCTTGAATTCCTTAATTGTGGCGAACAGTAATAGTTTGTGTTCGCCACCGGAACTTGAGTTGAGGCCATACATATGGCGCGGAATAAATATAAGACTCCCATAATTAGACATAAACGACGAAATATGATTACACGATATCTGTGCAAAAATATCAGAAAAATGATTCCGACCACAAACACTATTATTATATATTCGGCCACATATAGAGTCCAATCGGCGGTCGGAAACACATCGAATGCTAGATCAGGTAATGGGGGCTGAGCTCTGGGCACACGTTCGTGAACTATAGCCAAAACTGTCAGATTGAGTGTCATATTTGCAAAAACAAAGAGAAAGGCTAATAATGTACGCCATATAGAGTTGGGCTCTTTGTTTGGCGTCGATTTCTCTGATTTTCGGGTAAAGTTGTCGGGAATCGGGATCTGAATAAGTCCTGACCTCTCTTTGGTTGATGAATAAGAAGACGATGAGCTACTGCTCAAAGAGTCGGCCGCAGTTGTGGTGACAGTCGGCCGAAGTGTTGCCGTTGTTGTGCTGTTTGTCATCGGCGACACCGGAAAGGGTTGAGTCGGCTTTTCTTCGATTAGGAGACTGTGATTAGTGCGCGATTGTGTCGAGTTGTCGACAGACACAGAGGTCAGGAGCGGCACATAATGTGTTTCGTGTGACGCCGACGGCAATAACGGCTCCGATTCTGTCGACGGGTTTCGAGTCAAACGAAGAGTCGGTTGCGATGAATGATTACCAGGAGATGACAACACTTGGGTCACAGTATCGGCCATTAAATGTCTGAAGAGTCCAAAAAAGATAATATAAATCAATGACTAATTGGAAGTTATTTTACTTAAATATTAATATAAATTTAATATGAAATGAATATGAAATTACTTTTCAATAATTAATACTTTTATTATTAAAGAGTTTTGTTGTCATTAAAAGAGTGTTGGAATCACTTCTAAAACAATTACTAATAAAAAGATCCCAAGAATTTGAGATATTTATGAAAAACACATTAAATACTAATTACTAAACACTTATTTATAAATCAAATTTAATATAAATTTTGAAATATTTGTGTAAATAAAAGTTAAAAACGATTTACAAGTATTGACTCAAACACTCATTTTGTATGCAATAGACTAACACTGAATGAGTGACTCAACGATAGGACCAAAATATTTGTCGCAAAAGATCTCCAATTATAACACAGATATCGACGCAATTGTTTGAAGCACTCAGTTTATGCTGTGCTCATATGCTGTGCGGCCAAAACAGACAAGTTTTTCGTTTTTTCCCTCCAGTTGTGCATAGAATAGTGTTAGAGGACAGCATTAGCACAGCATAAGAGTACATTTTTGCGCCCTTTCTCTACTATATGTAATGTATGTATGGGTAGAAAAACGAGATATTTTTGTTCATTGCCTTCCTATGGGAGGAAAGGTATTAA
>JAQIXI010002450.1:0-10286 GCA_034700165.1 Galumnidae sp. Gr-Ori-00277
GAGAGAGAGAGAGAGAGAGAGAGAGAGAGAATATTATAAATTATTAATAAAAATATATTTTAATATTTTTGTTTGAAATTAATAATTTACTTAATATTAATATATAATAAAAATTGTATTTCTTTGCTATAATATTGTATCAAATTTATAATATCCATTAAAATATAAATTTTATCCCTTTTGTTATAAATTATTTTTAGAGTTTATAATTTTCTCATTAAAAAATAGTGAAATCTCTCAATAAATTGTCATAAATTCTAAAAATTTACAACATTTTAGTCAAAATTTTCTAATCATTTGTTTGAAAATTTTAATTTTAATGAAAGCCTATCGAAAATAAGTCATTAGTGGCGGACAATAGGTTCTGAATTTTAGTCAAATCATGTAAAGAAGGGATTAATTCCCAACTAAACTATAGTTAATAATATATTATATAAACTACGAAAAATGAAGCGACTAATCAGGCCTTCAAATGATGAATAGTTATGTTTTCATTGAGATCACAAGTGATTGTTAATCTAAACCACTGTCCTATTATGAGAGCAATATTTTGTGCTTGTTCATTTTAATGCATATATATTTCATAACTAAATTATAAGTTAGTCATATTCAGAGTCAACGATCAGCACTCGTTCGGAAAACTGGAAGTAAACCTAAAGCTCTACTGAGTAAACAATTTGGTATTTATTATTATTTTGATATCATATATATAGACATCGCAGATATCAAACAGAAATAAACTTTCATATATGAGTTAAGCCTTATATTTAAGTTATCTCTAATATTGAGACTCAGATTCATTTTCACAGAACATAAATATTTAATATTTAATATGAGATAAAATAATTTTACAGACCATTTCCATTTGTATATCATTGCCGCACAGCATAACATTAAACAAATCAATGAGTGATTGCTATTGATTTTCAATTGATTCTATGTGTTTCTACTCTTGAAAAATATTTTTTTTATTCTACTCCAGGTCTTTATTGATTGATTAGAGTGAATATGAATATTTCTATCACGACATCTTTGCGTATGTGCTCTACTCGTATAAAGAACTCAATGCAAAAAATCAGTGAACAAGAATATAAAATACAGATTCTTTGACTCTTTTTTTTTGAGAAAATGAACGCAATATTATTTGAAATATTTTATATAAAGAAAGTTATATAAACTAATATAAGTGAATATCGAGCCATAAGTATATACTCATATCAAAGGCTTTTATTTATTTCGATTTAAATTTAAATTTTTTCCACAAAAGGCAGTGATTGGTCTCTAAACAGATCTGAAACGCATCGCCAGTTATATGAAATAAAAATGTCGGAAACAAAGAATAATCTAAAAGTTTAAATAGAAAGTGACAATTCTTGGCTCAAATTAGTTGTTGTGCTCCTTTCAGATGCAATAAAACTCAACTCTAGTTTTAATCCAAATGAATGTTTTGTTGACTTACAATTCAATGTTAATGACTGAAAGCAAAAATCAATGATTTGACTTAAATTTTCTTTTATATAATTAATGTTAGCTTTTAGTCGATAAAAGTTCACCTGAAAACTAATTCACACAACACTGCTCTAAACCCGAGTAGAATTGAAAAAACATTAGTTCAATAATTAACTTCTCATTCGTTTGATTTTTACGGTAAAGTAATTAATTTAAATGTAATAGAACAGATTTCACTTATGAACAAAAAATGTAAATCAGCTTTACTTCAAAATTTTAATAATTCCTAAAAAAAGTGTAAATTGAAATTTGTTGTCGACTGCAAGTAATGTAAATTTCATATTCATTTTCATAGAATTCATAGCAATAGAATAACATAATTATATTTTTATAATTAAAAAAAATTAATATTTGGGTCAATATTTGGTAATAATATGTCCGAAGTATGTCTTCCGTAAGAGATATTATTGAGGGCCGAATGAGAGATGAGAATAATATTATGTAAACGTAATATAAGTGCCGATACAGAGAATGTTCACAATTTAAGTATTTCCAATAAATTATTCTGTGGGGGATTCTCTTGTGAAGACGACCCGGTTTAGTGCGCTTGTCTCCACTCGGCTCAGAGGCGAGAAATCGATACGATTTTCGAGTTTAAGCCACAGTTCTAACACTGGATCAAAGGCTTTCTTCAATTCAATATTGCATTTAACTCTATTTGATTGTATGCCAGAACAAAATGAACACAATATAATTCAATTTAATTTATTACATTCACCACTCATTTCATTCTTTTCAAGAGTTTTATAAAAAAAAGTCCTAATCATAAGCAGAGAATATTTGTTTAGATATTAATAAATTCATGGTTTGAATCGATTTAAGATTATTTTCTATTATATTTTAGTTCAAAATTTTAAGCATTCAATCATTACATGGATTTAAAGAAGAAATGACGTGAAATGTTATATTTCCTCGAGCACTTATTTTTAATCTTTTATTCAAAATAAGAGCCTTACGTCTAAATATTCAATACATTTATTCTTTTCTGAATCGATAGAGAATTTGATTCAAAAAAATATGAATAAAAATATTTTTGTATTTAAATCAAAATTTCCAAAAAAAAAGAAGTTTTTAGATTTGAAACACGTTTTAGAGATTAAGATATATTTATGTAATGCATTAACGTAAATGTATTTCATTTAGTATTCAATTTCACCAGAGATGTGAAAGAGGAGTTTCAACCACTGTCTTATTGGAGAATAAATATTGACTTTAGATGAGTCGATAAACTCAGGCGATGGTAAAAAGTGTGGAAAAAACAATTAGCAATTGATAGCCTTTAATATAAAAAAAACAGAATCTTTAGGAAAAGTTGAGTTGAGTAGAGTCGTGGGCGCATCGCTTTCGATCTTTACTTTACTCTTCACTTATTTTGTCGAACAAATGCGAAACATTCGGAGTCTTTTGTTAGAGTAAATCACGTGAATATCAAAAGATGAAAAGGTATTCCTCAATGACTGGTCTTATGTTTCATAAAGAAAGTATTGAATTTATTTTTCGATTTGAAGTAACAAATTGAATGTCGGATAAAGAAAACAGTTTTGTTGAGACGTTCACTGAATGCTTCACTCAAATCGATTCAAACTAATGAAATCAATATTGAAAACTAACTACAATTGAAGACAAATGGTTTGAAAGGCTATGAATACAAATCGATTGGATATTTGCATAGAGTGAGTGCAGGCAATAAACTGAACTTTTCTAACATTCCTTTATAAGAAAAAGAATAGGTTTTTGGAAATTTATTCGTTGTTTTTGGTGAAACTAATTCATTACTGCTTTCATGTCTTCTCCAATATCTTGAAATGAGTCAAATAAGAGTTTGTGTTTTGCTTTTCTGCTACTATTTTGAAGACATGATTGAACTGAACATAAAAATCAAATCAAACAAATTAAATATAAAGTTAAATAAATAAAACATTTTTCGATTCACTTTTAATATAATTATAAGAGAAATAAAGTTTAATTGAATTTAATGCTAAACATTGAACGCAAAGCAAATGAGATATATATTATGCAAATACTGCGTCAGTTATACACCACTTGTCTCTCACTGTTTATACAGTATTTATAATTGAAATTTTAATATAAAGAAAGTTAAATAAACAGACATTTAGATAAAAATAATTACAAACTTCAGATTAGTTGAGGATATAATGGAATATTCATCACTTGCTTTGAATTTAGAAATTCTTTGAGCAAAAAATATTCAAAAAGAGCTGAAAATTATGAAAACGTCGAAAATGTATGTATTCTCTCTTCCTTTTATATAGACTTCATTTTAGCACAAAATACAAGACTTTTCTCTTTTGAGAATTTCAAATAAAATTGTATTCATCTTAGAAAGAAAGTCACCAGGGAGTAATAAATTCACTTGAGTTGAGACAAAATTCAAAACTTTTTCAAACACACCATTCAAATATTACTTGTGCTCAACAAAAACAACACTTCCCTAAGTTTAGCTCATTATTAGAATTTTTTTAAAATTTTTCATTTCGTTATTTTGAAAATATATTCGATTAAAATTTATAAATCAAATATTATGCAAAAAAGGTCATTTCTCTTTAGAGAGTGTTCTACTTGTTTAATCTGTTGTAAATATAACCAGCTCAAATTAAAGCCAAATGAAAAACAGTAAAATTGATTGATTTGGGAATTTGTGAATTGAAATAAACTTAATGTAATAAATTAGATTAACTTGTACATTTTTTTACTTAATGATATTAGGCTCAGAGATAATTATCATCACTTCTTATGAAATAACAAATCTGTAATAAAACTAAATTTTCCGCTTATTTTCATTACTTATGATTCGTGAGAAAAACTAATGAAATAAAAATATAAAATTAATATTAAACAATATATGAAACGCATTACCTTGCACATAATAGAGACATAAAAAGAAACAATAGACAAAAGGCATAATAGTTTAGCTCTCCTCTCCCTCTCCCTTTCACTCACTATAACTATAACTAAAAGTAAAGTATTTGTGAATTATTAAATGCTATTCATTTAGTTTTTACGATCAAATATTAAAGTTTCAGAGCTTATCATTGCTTTGTCTATAGAAATGTCGCAAATGTATGCACTCGTTTGCACTAAAATGATATTTGGATTAAAAATTAAGTATTTTATCAATTTTTCATTTATTATTATTAATTAAAAGTAAAAGCAATTCAATATAAGTATAGAATCGATTAAAATATTTTTAAAAAGTGTTTACACAAAATATTAACTGCAATTGTAGTGAAAATCGAGTCATACTTTATATACTATATTAATGTTATATCAAATCCAGTCTTCGGGGAAATCACGCGAAACAATATCGAAGTTATAAAAGAGAAATCAGATAAAAGAAAAGTTTCGAAAGACTTCCAATACATATGTCTTTGAAGAAGAAAAGAAAAATTGCAGATCTCATGAAAAAAGTCAATTCTTTGCTCTAAAAAATTTCTTTACAAATTGTGATAAAATTTTTGTCGACTCTTCACATAATTATAATGCATTTGAAGTATTCTTATATTCAAATTGAAGTTAAAATCAAATTTGAATTCATTAATGATTTAAGTTTTCTTTCTTTCGAATTATATCTCTTGAAATACATGAAAAGCATTTGATGTTCTCATTTGGTATTCGATCACTTCTTTGGTTACAAATATAATGCAATTCTTATAATTTGAGCCATAATTTGAGCGCATATATTGGGAAATCATTGCGAATAAGAACCGGCAATAAATAACTAAGCGATCAAACATTTAGGGCTCGACTCTAATAGTCGAATCTCATGGAACACACTCTTCAATAGTAATCATACATTTAGTGCTGAGCTATGATATGAATGGCCTAATCATACGTGAATTCAAAATAAATGACTTTCGATTTCATACTCTATATCTGTTTGGGGATCAGTTTTCTCCTCAAACTAGTAGTCATTTTCGCTATAATCCAAATATAACATACAATAACAGAAACTAATCTTGGTTAAACTCCTAGTTAATTAACAAGTGATATTGAGTCTACTCAATCTGTACTAGTCCAATTTTGTAAGTTTGAAGTACACAATAAACTTAATGTGTTTTACATTTAAAATAATTTGCAATACTTTCCAATATCTGTTATCATC
Organism: Galumnidae sp. Gr-Ori-00277; assembly: GCA_034700165.1. Lineage (NCBI taxonomy): Eukaryota > Metazoa > Arthropoda > Arachnida > Sarcoptiformes > Galumnidae > Galumnidae sp. Gr-Ori-00277. Next base: position 5,633 of record JAQIXI010002450.1, read on the forward strand.
AGACAACTCAACTAAAGAATAAGATAAGTGAGCAAGCACACAAACAAGCACATAAGAAAGTACACAAATAAATAGACACATATATAAGTCTCTTTACAAATATAAGTATAACTATAAAGCAGTTAAAAAATTTAATAGAAACGAATGTATCGCTATTTTCTAATTTTAGGCTTAAAATACTGTTTATTGTTTGGTCTAAAAATTGGATTTTTTGTAAGCGATATAAAAAGAAATCATATTTATTGTCAGATCAGATACTTTGCCAACAAATGTCGAATAAAATCGATGGAAAAACAGAGCATTTGTTACAACAAAAAACTGAAATGTTTAAGACCTGCCAAAAGGAGAAGAACTTTGATTAACACTTTTATCTTTTTCTTATAGACATTTTTGGTTTCGCTATTAATTCATTCTGTATTTGCAATTAATTCTGTCGTTTCGGTTAAATATATAGAATTTTAATCAATTGAAATGCATTGAAAGACATTTTAAAGATAACAAAATGCATTGAATGTATGTATTGTATGCATAATACAATCTATTGATGTGAACAACAATAAATCATTTAATAGTGCTTGTGGTATCGAATGAGAGAGAATTAATCAATTTTATTGAACTGTTATTTGCAGTCAATGTCTATTGTATTGTGAATAAAGTCTTAACAGTATTTCGAAACTCAACTTCTGGTCGAAAGACAGGAAAATGTCTGTTATATAATAAAAGTTAGCTCCGAATGAAACCAACAAAAGAAATGCCAACTTTTTCTCATTATTTAAATTGAATTTTATTGAATAAATCAATTTACTATTAGACCTATTTTCACCAATATTTTATTCATACACTTTCTATAGTAATATACGTATAGAAGTCTTTCGATTAATTAAAACAATTTAGTCATAAAAAGATATTCCAAATAATGTGCTTAAAGTTACCAGGGTTATTCAAATTACACAAATTTTGCTTAATATTCAAAAATTGAGTATAAATAACAAATATATAGATTTAATTTTAAACTTAAAGTAAATTTTAATTTGTTTCTAAAAAAGATAGGGTTTAAAAATTTGAACTTTTGATATGGAGAGAACAAACTGGATAAGACTTATGAATTTATATAAAGATAATAAATAAATAATAAATAAAAATCAAATAATTTCCTAAAACCTCAAAGTTTGTGATTTAAAGGTAAAGTTGAAATTAATTCTCTTAAAAATTTTGTAAATTTAGTTCTAATAATTGTGTGAATTAAGTTTGAATTTTAATATTGTTGTTTTAAATGTGTCTGTTTTTTGTTTATTTTTTAAGTTTACATAAGATATGTGAATAAAATAAGTGAATTCAATTTTTGAATATTGAATAAAGCATAATTTTAATACACCCTATACTTTCAAGTAAGTAAGGATGAAAATTTTGAAATCAGGTGAAACTTTCACTAAATTTTTGTAATTTTGATGAAATTTTGCGAAATTTTCAGTTTTAGACATTTTATTGGATTGAAATTTTACAATAAAATTAAAATATCATTAAAAATGATTATTTTTTAAATATCAATAACTATATTTAAAGTAAGAATGACCTCATCTTCATTAGAATCTGATTACAATTGAAAATCTATCAAATGTGGTGGCATTTGTTTATAATTTTCTTTAAAGTAATATTTATATCTAGTTATATTCGAGTTAATTTACTCATCATGAAACTTACTTTTTAAATTTGTTATCGGTTTTACCACTAACTTAAGAAATTAACTCTTAATTTTGGGCAATTTAACAAACTTTTAACAAATTTAAAATTAAATATTATAATAATAGATGTCATTTCAATCAATTTATCTGAAATTTAGGTAACGCTTCCGACCTAGTGTAACGTTACTTAAATTTAGCCCTAAATTTTGGGAAAATTTCACCATTAACAACCTTACAAGTAATTAAATTCAAACTTCTGGTCATAAGCATTATATTTACACTAGTTAATCCGACTGACTCTTATCTAGTAAATTTTATCAAATATATTACAAAATTTGTTTTAAAATATAATAATAATAATCTCTAATTTCTTTCTCTAATTTAATGAATTTTCATAATTTGAGCTTAAAATCAATATTTAAAATTTTAGTGAAACTTAATTTTGTTTATCAATAAACTTATTCTATATATAATCGTTTAATTATTTAAACTTATCGTAAAATTTAGATCGTATTTAAGCCCTAACGAAGACCTAAAAACTGGTCGAAATGCTTCTTAATTTACTAAACCCTTCTTTCTTATATCATATATGAATAGATTTTCACTTAAAAGAGTTTAGAAATTTTACTTAAATTAAATTTACAAAAAACTTAAATTCAAAATTAAATTTAATAAAAATTTTGAAACTTTTAACAGAATTGAGTAAAGTTACAAGATTATTAGATAAAAATGCAATTAAAACTTTATAATCACAAAGGACCATGTCTATTTTCCATTAAAAATCATAAATGAGTTAAATTAATATGAAAATGTAAAAAAACCATTAAACTTATTTAAAGCCTAGACAAGATAAATTTTACAGTAAAATCAAAAGAAAATTATTAAAGACATTTAATCTTTAATTCCTTAATGAAAAGGATTTAAATTCTGTGTTATATGTTTTGAAGCCTTTTGTTCTGAAAATTATGGCTTCAGATTTGAGTTCAGAAAAATTGAGTCCATCGGTCTTCGGTTAATGGCATACTATTTGTAGCTATAAATGACTACATTTTTCATTTTTTTTCGGTATAACTTCAATATATCCGACAATTTTTCAAAATATTAAGATTCAAAAAATAAAATTGATTTACAATAAATAGTTTTTGAAGAAAAATTTTTATTTTATTAAATAAATTAAGAAAAACTGAAATAAATAAAGAATTAGAAAAAAAATCATTTATTAATAAATAAAGAATATTATTCTTTAAATAAGTCAATAGAGAAAAGGAGTAGGGAAGTTCTTTGATTTACCCCTAATGTTAAAGAAGCGGATTAAAACTGATAATAACATATTTTTTGTGTAAATAGAAATTTAACAAGACACTATTTTTAAAAGAAAACTAATTTTATGTCAAAATAAAGGGAAAACAATCGATTTTTTTCTAAACATAAGCAGAAAAAGGTTTTGTATTTAAAATCAAATAAAAAGAGAAAATCTTTTTGAACTAAAATTTCATTACAGCGTACGTCAAAAGAAACTGATTGGGATTAGAGTCAGATTTGGTTGGTTTGCGCTCAACAAACAACTGCAGAACAAATTGCAAGACTATCGCCAAAAAAAATTATTTAATCGAAAGAAAAGGGAAATAATCTCATGATTTGAAGTAAATTTACATAAAAAACTTGTTACTTATCATTCAAATATTGATTTTTCTTAAGAGAATAACAATCTCTAAGCGAAACACAAACTTTAATACTCTGGTGTTGTTTGCAATCAAAATAAATGCGATGTCTTTCTATCTTTCCCTTAAATTATATTCTTGGCCTTTCAGTGACGTTAAATATAAGTTGAAACACAATTTTATGTCGTAAAGTTTGCATGTTTTATATCATTAATATTTAAATGCGAGCAATCATTACATCGACTATCATATCGTCGATTACTAAATGTATTAGAAGTTCACTAAAATATAAGAGTCTTTTCATTATACTCATTGCGAAACAAATAATTGATATTAAATATAAATTATTAGTTAAAGTATACTAAAAGTTAATTTTCATGTCTCCACACAATTAGTGTAATAAAAATCTCAACAAAATGTTATAAAATAGAATTTATTTGTCGAAACATAATTGAAAACAAACAGAAAAATACATTATTTGTTGGTTAGAATTAAAGGTTGAGTTTGTTTTGAGTGTAATTTAAATTTTACAGAGAATTTAAAACTTTATTTCTATGAAAACTAAAGTAAACAGAATATGGTTTTGAATGTTTGACTTACGACTTACCCTTTTATACAACCAAACCATTTGAAGCAATCGATTGCCAGTCGTTGTGATGAATATCTTCCGGTAGAGACAATGTGTGCTCAGTTGCCAATAGTATTGGCTGTCTCTTCATTCTGTGTGAATGGCTGGCATGCGGGTCGGGTCGCACCGGTTTTCCAAAGCGTTGAATAATAATTTAATGGCGCTTCATATGAATCCTTCGCTGATTCTTCTGCTGTTCAACTCCTGGTATTACTGGTATTTCTTTTATATTCTGGTATTGGAGAAAAAGTTAGGCAGCGATTCATCGCCTCTCAGAGCCTCCAACTCTCAGAGCATTTCATTTCCATTTCCATGACAACCATTGATCCGAATAAAGATGACTGACAGCCACAAACACTAACTCTGGAACGACAACATAAAGACAAAAAACTTTCACATGTTTTAAATGTTCACTATTATTGTGATGTCATTTCTCAGTTCAAATTCTAGTCAAACAGATTGTCAACACTTCTTTCCCAATGAATTCAAACTCAAGTCCTAACCATTCACTTCATTGCATAAAAAGCACCGCAACTCACAATTCAGTGGCTTTTACTCCTTTTACTCTTTTTGCTCCGCACTTCCAAATATAATACACTGTTTCACTCTATTTCATTTGAATCAATTTCCTATTACTCTCTCTCTCTCTCTCTCTCTCTCTCTCTCTCTCTCTCTCTCTCTCT
>JAQIXI010002451.1:0-10285 GCA_034700165.1 Galumnidae sp. Gr-Ori-00277
TTAACAATTGAGAGTCTAAAAGAATTTAGAGTCCACACAATATTTCTTTTATTTGAAAACATTGATTTAATTCCGATAATTAAGAAATTCGTCGATTTATAGATAATATATGAAAGTTTACTGATATTAATGATACAATTTTTTAACACTAATTATAATTTTAGATTATCTGAGAGTTTTGATGAACAATAAATACAAATACAGCTGAGGAACATTATGGTCAACTACCAATAAGGCTAACTAATTATTAGTGTTAAATTAATATTTTTTTAAAAATAATTTATGTATTCTCGAACACTGAAATATAAACTACAATTATAATATGTAAATAGGAATCAATTAATTTAACCATCAGTATTAAGAATTTGTTGATCACAAATTGTTGTATCTAAAATAAAAAGTGATGAATTGCGTCAACAAATAATTACGAACATTGTTTTATAAAATGTCTTTAGATGTTAGAAGAATCTCAGAAAAATATGAAATTACTAATAATAAAAGAAAAAGTGTCAAGAGACAATTGATTTTAAGTGAACTTAATTTGAAAATTTATTCAATTATCACTCGAATACTTAATAATCAAAACTTTATCTAAAATAAAAAAGTGCGACAAAACTTAATTCACATTTAATGAAATGTTTTTAAAATCTCATAAGTTATACATTCGGAAGTAGAGACAGCTCTATTATTCAATACTTATTGCTCTGCTTATTTAGATTAAACAAATGAAGTGTAAGAAATTCACTAAACTATGAAGTTCTTTTGCATAATACCAAAGAATTTGAAGTTCATGGATATGAACCGACGTAAGTTATATAAAAGATTGAAGAGGACTTGAATAAAGACTGATTTTAAGAGAAGTGTTTAAACAAACAAACATTACTTTCGCCAATTCAGGCAAAAATTACTTATTATTTACTAAATAACATTTCTATTTATTTTGTAAATAATTATATTAAATAAAACATTAGTTTATAAAATAATGGTTTGGGTTAACTAACCATAGGGTTGATCTAATCTTCATCCCAAGTCTTGTTGACGTTAATGATTCTTAACTGTACATATATTTAAGTAAAGAAGAAATTTTATCGATTCTTCTGAAATCAATTGGTGTAGAAAAATATTGAATTTGTTCAGGGTCATTTAGATTTTAGAATGTCAAAGGAATAGTTAAATTATTGAGTTAATAAGTTGTGATGCTTTTATCGGGGAATTAAGATCTCATTCGTAATAAAACCTGAAATTTAATGAAATGTTTGAATAAATTATAAACCTCTAAGTCTTTAAATATTCAATAGAATTGACGCCTGAATTGAAAAGACTGTTAGACTGTTAGCTCTCAAGTCTTTAATGATCGGAACAAAAGATGAATAATTGATTTGAATTTTATTCCAGCGATACATAACTCGTATAATAAAATATGTATTGAATACACCTTTTATTTGATTTTGTTTTATACGAAATACACAGAAAGCCATTAATACCGGATCGGAAGCCTTAGCTCTATATCTAAAAGAAATTTGATTCGGGTTTCAATCAATTGCTTATCTGATTCTAGTATTGTGTCTTCAAATCTAATCTTAGGTGTCGTGGATTCGTCGCAAAGATTTTCACGTAATCACAGGTTTGAACAAATCTAAACAAATACAGACTTTACCGACAAATATAACAGATTTTCATTTTTCTTCTCTTTTGGGTAAAACAGTCGGAAAATTCACTTATACTTCGGATCAACGCTTTCAAGCCGTTCATATGGATAATAGTGACGACTGGACTCTTCAAATACGTTATCCTCAAAGAAAAGATGCAGGAATTTATGAGTGTCAGGTCAGTCACTCTTACATAACTCCATTCACTTTGAGCGACGATTCCTTTTCTTCAAAATTAAAAAAAAAAGAATAAAAATGAAACAAAATTTTCCGTTTTGTGATTCACTTCTGAATATGACATACGATTCCAAACGTCAACACATTTACAATAAAGTCGACGATTCCTTTTATTTTCTGTTTATTATTTTATTTGATTTTTATTCACTTCTTTTGAATTATTTATATTTTAATTTATTAATAGCTTAATAATTTTAAGCCCTTTTATACTATATTTTAATAAATGGCTCAAAGCGTTCATCAATTATTAAAATTCTATTTTATCTTTTATTTGTTTTTTTCTGTTTTTAATTCTTCTATCGCTTAGATTCTAAGCCTCAGAATTTGCTTAAAAATAGAAGTTTTAATCTAAATATTGTCTAAAATATCCGTTTATTCATTTAATTGCATATTTTTTTTTGAATTGATCGCTGATATGTTTGCTGAACCGGAATCCCAGTATAGTAACTAGATAACGGAATTGCAATATTAAATTTGAATGTACTTCACGTAGTTTTTTGATTGAAAATTTCCTCCAAAATTTATAGACTCTTCTCATTGAAAATACTGAATGAAAGCCTCTTTTTTTTTAATTCAACACAACTTTGAGTCCGAAATACTTTTGAAATTTATTTTTCTTTTTATAAAATTTTAGGACAACTTTTAGATGTTTACACATTGAAAATGAGTCATTTTCGTCATCATCATCATAATCTTGCTCAAATATAAATGTTTCCTAATTTTAAATGAATGAAATTTTGTTGCAGGTATCGACACAGCCTAAAATGAGTAATTTCATTACGCTCAATGTGATAGGTGAGTTTAACTGAATTGTTATTTGAATTCCACGAAACAATTTAAGCAAAAATATTGCAATAAATTTATATTTCGTTATAAACTATGAATTGCTTTGAAATGCACTGAAATATTCGCAATAATTCTCTTATGGTTTCCCCAACTCTTCATTTTTATAGCTATTATTTTAAACTAATTTATGAATATTTAGTCAATTAATGAAACAAAAGAAGTTTTGAGGAATAAGTCTATCAAATAACAGATCTTTTGCTGAATAATAAAATTGGAGTAAAGTAGAGAAGTGCCAATCCGTTGATTTCCATCAAATAAAAGGATTCAGAAGGGAATTGATTCTGAGTTTTGTTATTTAATTATTCAACTTTTAACACAATTTTTCCATCTTTTGGCACATCTTTTGACTTAAAGTAGTTTTGATGGTTAGAACCTTCAAAATTCAATCAATTGTCTTAATATTATACAGAAAATTGATGTCTGGCGGCAACTGTTGTCCGAATCAGTTTCTCGATATCATTATATCTTCAGAACATAGTTTTTGTTTATTTTAAAATAAAGTCAACACAAAATCAAAATCTTATAACAAAATTCTGAAACTAAACACAAATTGCATTCAAATTGTTTTTATGTTTTTTTAGAGATCAATTCATTTCATTAATTAAATTTATATGTAATGAAAAAATGTTTTATATATCATTATTGCACTTAAATGCCATGATACAATATTTAAATCTTGTAATACAGTGGCCAAGGCCAAAATATTGGGCAGTCCATCGATTTATATAAACAGTGGCAGTACTTTAAATCTAAGCTGTTTAGTAAACGGGACTCCCGGTCCTCCTGATTATATATTTTGGTACCACAACGGAGAGGTATGGTTTGAATTTCAAGTATTGAAAGAGAAATTCACCGATTAATTGATGAACAGGTAATTAACTACGACTCTCCGCGCGGTATTAAAGTACAAACCGAAAAGTCGAGTCAGACCACATCAAAGCTGATTATAAACAAAGCTCTGCCCAACGATTCCGGCAATTATAGCTGTTCGCCATCTAATGCCGAGCCCGCCCACATCGCTGTCCACATACACAGCACTGGAAATCCAGCTGCTTCTATACAACACGGAAAAAGAAGTGCTAGGTAACTCAATTTACATTAACATTAATATTAATTCAATCAAAATCAAAGTAAAGCGTTTCCTCCTTTTCCTAACATTTATTCAATTCATAGGATTTTATAAAATTTTACGTTTAATGAAATCTACAAAAAAAAAAAAATATAAAATAAAATAAAAATCAGGCCTTAAGTTGTTTACAAAATTTAAATGATATCACTTGAAATTGAGTGAGGGTTGAATTTCTACGACAAATGGAAAAGAAAGGATTTAAAAATTATTGTCACTTTACTTCTATACCACTCCCGCTATTATTTTTTGGAAGTGAATTGAATGAGAGGGTATGAGAGGGGATGTTTTCTACTGATTTAAAAATAATTGAAATAAATTGAATTTTTGTCGATAAAACAATTGTTTCACTTTAAAAATCCTTTGGAAACACATTTTAAATGGATTTTTATTAATGTTATCAATAAGAGGATAGACTTTAATCTTCTTTTATTTCTAATTTATTCTAATAATTCCTAAATATTAAGAACTAAACACAGAGTAATAGTTTGACAATAGTTTGACAATTATTTGTTTGGAGGAACTGTTTGTGATTATTAATATTTATTATATACTAAAGAGTGGAATAGAATCCATAGATTATTGTTATTATTATAAAAATAAATTATATTCTTAGCGTTAAATAGATTACATTCATATGTTTATATATCTTAATCTTAAAGGGATTTCAGTGCAAACAGTGCCCATAAGTCACGGCATCGCTTCCATTCGAGCCTCTTATTAATGAATTCTGGCCTTCTTATGACCTGTCTGTTAGCCATCAAATATAATTTGTGGTGAAAAACATTGTCGTCGATAATAGACCGGCGAAGAAGAGCCTCTCGAAGGCCACTATTATATGGACTTATTGTAAGAATATTCAATGAATTGCTCATAACTATAGATATAATAGAGTTTCAGCTCAACTGTGAGTGAAGTTTATTTTCTTGTATTAATTGATGAATCGTTTGAGAAAAACTGTGCAACGAATGAATGACATGACTCCAAGTTATATAAGACTCTCGATGTGAAACCAAAGATATTGTGTCCATCAGTAGATAACAAATCAATTGACATAAAAGTGATTGTATATAGAATTGTGTTTTTTATTGTATATACAAATAAATAATTCATTTATTGATATATTATATTCCATAACATTAGTTGAATAAAATTTTAGTCAATTGTTTTCTAAAATTAAATAAATTATACTAACTTTGAAAAAATTGCTCATCAATTGAACGAATCGGTTGGACGTATGCAAAGTCAATGCAATCATTCATTAGTTTGTTATACCAAAAGCAATACAACTGTTGACAACACTTACTTCCGTTGATTTTCAAAATTCAAAAACAATTCATTTTTATATATATCCTAAAGAGGTATCAAAAATAGGTTTATATAAAAAGTTATTATTAATAACTTATTATCTTTTGAATGTAAGGGTTATACCTATATATAAAGTCAGAGATAAATCTTAAATTCACAAACCATTTAATTAAACGCAATTAAAGAAGTTTATCAACAAAATGTCCTGAATCTAAAAATTTCACCTTGTTAAAGGCAACAAATGGTCCAATTCTATAGTAATTTATTGCTATTATATAATTAATTGATAATCAATTGTATTAACTCATATAATATATCGTTTAAAGTTGTTGTGACCGGAGTTTATAATTTTTAAAATATAAAAAACACTAAAGTTTTATAACTAATGTTTTTAAAAGCGCTAAAAATTATTTATTCATAAGTTATAAAACATTACTTTAAGGTCACATTTAAACATTAAAAGAGATGTGTGTAAGGGTCAGGACGTTTTTCAAAGGTTAAAACAAATGCCTCTTTCGATATATACAAAAGTTTTGAATTTTGAATTAAAATCTTTATTAGAATTTTACTCAAATTATAGACATTTTTAAAGAGAAAATTCAAATCATTTTTTTAATCCTCAAATTTATTCATTAATTGACAGAAAAATAGGAAATAAATTTTATTTATTATTTTGTTTATAATTATCATTAAGAATATAATTTAGATTCAATGATCAATTAATGATAAATTAATGATAAAATGGTTTTTTGTAACTTTTCTTAAATAATTTCGTGCATAGAATTCATATTTGAGTTCAATTAATGTAAATTAAATTCTCTAATAAAAAGTTATTGCATTTTAATGTTTGAATATTTGATTTTAGAGTATTTGTCTAATAATTGTCTCAAAAGTTGCCTATAATGGAAGAACACATTATTATATTTTTTTCGAGCATTAATGAAATCGCTATAAATATGAAGTAAAGAATAAACATAACGACAGCCATTCCTATATTTAGACTCCATTTGAATACAGCGATCGTCAGAATAACAAATAATAACATCAAAAATAATAGAATTACGGAACAAATCATTCCTTTGGAGTTAACGGTAACCGTTCCAAAGATAAGTGTGTAGAGGAACCAGGGCAAAGGCAGCCTGCAAATACAAAATATAAATATTAGCATTAACATTAGAATTAGCATGATACTTCATTTGATTGCATTTCAATTGATAATACATTTTACCTCAACTCTTTGTTTTTCGTTAATTTGAGTTACAAAGAGTTGATCACAGAATTATAGTTACATTGAAAACACAGATTATAGTTCTATGGGAAGGAAGTCGTTTCATATGTTTTATATGTTTAATATGTTTTATCTTATGATTAATTGGAGAAATATAAACAATTTTGTGTTTGTGAACCAGAAATAGATCTGTTCTATACTTTTATAGTCTGAAAGAATATTCCAAAACTAAAATTTTCATGAATTAGCGGTCGTTGAATGTATGGTATCCGTGAATATAACTTAAATGACTGAACATCGAAATCATTTTCATCCGAAAAATGGCCATAAAATACACAAAAAGCTCTTTAATGTTTTCATTCAATTATTCAAAAGCACTTTATTCAGAGTATGTGTTGTGTAGTCATAGCACTAATACTAATAAAAATAATTCCATTTTTTGATGAATTTTCTATTATTTAATATTTTAAATTGAATTTGCCTGAACATTGCCCTGATAAGATTAAGGGACCACTACACCATTACTACGGAATCAGTTCTAAACTCTTTGGAATTATATTCGGAAATAGTTTTTGGAAATTATAAGATTAGGAAAGGACTCAATCAATCTTTTCTCAACTGATTGTAAGTAAACCATATTTAATATTATGATTATTACTATCATTTCTCAATCATTCATACATTTTGATGAATTATATAATTGTACAAGGTCATTTATAAACTAAAATACTTGATCGTGTTATCATCATGCTCAAATGATATAAAAGGCAAAATCAAATTCAATTTAAAATTATTCACAATTTAATCAATAAATATAAATAAAAATTGAATAAATTAAAAAAAAAATAAGATTTTTCATAATTAAAGTTAGCTTGCTTAAAATAATCCTAGTGAGTGATTTTGAAGAATGAGATATATGCTTGGTCAGTTATTGTAATTGAATATTCTATTATTATTATTAAATACTATAATTAATTGATATCTTCAAACAAGTTAATCAGAAATTGATGTTTTGTGCTAGTTTATTAACCTCAGGCCATGAATAAATTTAGTATATTACATATATCAAGCTAATTTTATATTCTAGTAATGTTTAAAAACTAATTGATTGATCACATTTTAGGACATAAATGCGTTCACAAAATGATTAATTAATTCGATAAACTTTAGCTCTTAAATGAATGTCAATTTATTTACTCTTTTAAAAAAAGGAACAGAAAATTGAGAGAATAGAGAATGTATTGCTATCGGCAGTGCATAAGACAAGAGTCCATAAGTTAGCATAACATAGACTAACCTATAGAATGATAGCATTGAACGGTAGAGTAACTCTATCTTAAGAATAGTTGAATCTGTTAGCGTAGTGTCGGCACATTTAGCACACGTTTCTCTTATTAATAGCCTTTACTATTGATTTTTTGTAAATAATATTCTTTCTGTTTAATCAATTTTGCAATATTTCAATGCTTTCAGAGATTGACTTTCATTTCTCTTAAGCAAAACGAATGAAATGAATTTGAAAAACGATTTCGACTTCAGTTGGAGTTTAATGAGATTTACAATGAATTTCAGATTTATTTTCTAAATGTATTAAATAACTTCTCATTACTTATTTGTTTCCGACATATTTCCAAAAATTATCGATAAATTCAATTAAAGTCTTTCCAAATAAATATAAATCTTATTCTTAATGAAACAAAATCTTAATAACGAGAAAATAATCGTTATTTTCCTGACTCTTATATTATTTTTATTTAAATATAAATAGAATATTTGCGAACACTTTAATTCAGTAAAATATTTTATAATTTATAAAAAATCCTTTTTTCAGCTCAAATGGATCACTGATTTTCATAGAATTGCCAAAAATTATACGTTAGAGGGGCTGAAAAAAGGTCATTTAATTTTGATAAACTTAAAAATTAAGGACTCATTTATTTTTTGAGTTTAAATAAAAGGCTTTAATTTTAATAAAAATTTATTTATTCTATAATTTTCTTATTTTGTTTTTTTAATGTAAATAAGCAAGAACAATTTTTTATGGCGATTTTATGTTTAATAGAAACTCAAAAACTAATTTCTTGAGCGACTCTTCAAAAAAAAGTAGGTTTAAGGGAAAAGATGTGATTTAATATTTTATTCGTTTAAAAAAGAAATAAAGGATCTGTATTTCAATCGAATTTATTTCTGATGTATTGATATTTTATTGATTTTTTTTAAAGAAATGGATTTCATTTCCAATTCTTCCGTTTTGTTTGAAAACTTTTTCAATGAAATATTTTCACAAGATTATATAAAATAAATCAACAAATTTTAGATAAATTCTTTTAAAAACGAAAAATCTATAATAAGATAAGTATTAATAAGTGTTTTGTTTATCGATTCTTATAAACATTTTTTAATAATAAAAATGATTATAGAATTTGTTTATTCACTTAATTCAAGGATGACTTTAAGAATTTGTCAAATGTTTGAATTATAAAATAAATTATTTTGTTTTTCATTGAAAATTCTTCATTTTTATATTAATTCAATTTCGAAATCATTTAATATATTATTAGTAAAGTTATTACTTATAAGTAATTTTATTTTTGTTGAGAATTTATTGATAGAATTGACGAAAAACTCGTGAAAAGACTCCGGAATTATTGATTTGTGAAAACATATTTTCAATAAATGGAAAAGTTGTTCAAATATTACTCTAATTACTGAAGACATGCCATTTCTCAGATAATCATAAGTATATAATTCAGATTGAAAGCAAACAGTAAAGTAGCATGATAACATCATAACAAGATTATTTTATGTTTTACTCCTTAGAATATGTAAAAGGAATCAATTTCTATGATTCGAATGGGAAATAAGACTCAAATTTATGCTCAAATTATACAACTCATTGAGAATACTTTGAATAGATCTGAATAAATACATGTATATAAGCATATGATGTGCTAAAGTTAGTAGATATGATCATCATGGGTAATCAAGAAAAAATCTAGTTAATAAAATTCTGTGGACTCTATCATTAATTAGGGAATCCTTTGGAACCGCTTTTCAATAGAAAAAATGCATAAATTCTCTGAGAAGTGGAGAAAATTAATCAAAAATATGGTTTTGATGTTAAAACTGTTGGAGTTCTGACTTATCTCTAACTTAAGGGGTATTTACTAATAAAAGGTCTCTAATGCTATCATTATTGTAAGAAAACAACGAATGAATTGCTGATCATATCGTCGTTTATTTACTAATATCTCATTAATTTTACGATTTTTTCAGTTAATAAAAGAAATTTACATTTTTTCCGATTCATATAAAGTAGTGTTCGATAAGTAAATTAGCAAATGTTTTACTAAAACATCTCTTCTCTTAACTGTCAGAAAATATTAGTAAAATATCTTTAAATAATGGATTATTGCTATTATTTAGAACTCATAGTATATAAGGGCTGGTATTGGGTTTGGGTGCGGTTCCAAAGATTTTATATCAGATTTATTCGGTTGACTTTATTAAGCTTCGAATAAACATCAGTTCAATGAACTAATATTTTAAATTAAATATTATTCAATAAATATTTTGATGACATTTTCATTGAATCCAATATTTTGTCATCGATTTTAAAATAATATGAATCACAAAATGGATCACAATTTGGATCAAAATTTTCTAATTTTTTTTATTCAAAACTAAAGAGATATTTCCGTTTCACTCATTTTAGAGTTTATTTGAAGGAAATGAAATGGAGATAAAACTATTCCGATCATTTACATCTTTTCATTAATCATTTTATTTGAAAACTTTGAATATAAATATTATTTGCATACATTTCAGGAAAATATAAAACTGGAGAGAAAGTGATGGGGAGAGAGAGAGAGAGGAGAGAGAGAGAGAGAA
>JAQIXI010002452.1:0-10285 GCA_034700165.1 Galumnidae sp. Gr-Ori-00277
TATACTAGACCACTTGTAAAATAGAACACTCATACACTATTCTATGCGTTCGTCTTCCCGAATACTAACTTACCTAAACAAATAATAAGCTGACAAAACATTAAAACTTTTCAATTACTCTATCTTTTTGATAAATCTTCATAAATGTAGTGATTATAGCTTTGCTCTCAAACCTTGTTTATATTTTTTACTCTTCTTTTATAAATATTATTAATATTTTGACAAATATTTTGAATATTTGTTTTATTTGTTGAATCAATTTTGATTTCGTTATAAATGGGTGAAATGTTCCACTTATAAAGCCTTACATAATCGAGAATCATTGCAGCACAGCCCCAGTTAGAGTAATCATATGTCTCAGCTTCAGAATGCAAACTGAACATAATTATTGCTCCAAAAAGTTTTAAATTTTTAGTTTTGCTTATATTAATAATATTATAAGAATTGATTTTAAAATTATTAAAACCAAAACTAATTTCAGAGTTTCGCACTTCTATTGAAAAGATATTGTATTCATTAGAAACATTCGTTTCGTTAATAAAAGTTTTAGAAACATTATTAATTCGAATGAAATTAAAAATTCCAAATAAATCATCAGGGCCGTTAGTGAATAATGTACCTAAATGGCCTATAAAATGGTCTTCATTATAAACATGGACCGAAAATGCCCTAAATGTTGGGATTTTGCTTCTCGGAATTGCAGTCCTTAAATCGATTACGTCATATGGTTCTAATTTAAGAAGATTGAGTTTAACTGATGTCTTATTTTGTGGAATTGTCAAGACCAAATTTCCATCAATTAAATTTATATTTTCTTTGCTTTTAGATGAATCACAATTATGTGCTAAATGTCAAAATTAAAGAATGTATAATTAAAATAATATTAAATATATTCTAAAAGATAATGTGTGAGGAGGTATTGTCTAAGAAATTTTTCACCTTGCTAATAAATGAATAGAAATATCTTCGTTACCAACAAAAGGTTTTCATATCCCCTCCAATAATATTCAAAGAATGCTTCTCTAACACAAGTTTCTAACTCCAGATACGAAACCCCCAATTTTTAAAAATATTTAATTTTATTTTTATAATTGAAAGCACAAAACATAAAATATTTTTTTCAGACCTCGGGTCTGAAAGGTCTGAGAGAGATGCTATATTTTTTTCAGATCAAGTTAAGTTTTTTTGTAGTTGTGTGAACACATAATTATAGAATAATGTAAAAATTTCTTACAATTTTGCACAACTCTGTTGTGTGAGTTGTATCTGAAATAGAATTTATTGAATTGAAATAAGCAAATATTTGAAACTTAAGAGCAATAAGTTTTGAACTACTTCAGCTAAATTAGTGAAACTTGGTACATTATAACTTATTATTAAATTGCTTAAAATTACCAAGTGGGTTGGTGGGTGGGTGGGTGTAAAACGAAACTATATACTACACCTACTGCGTAAATGTAGTGAAAAACTATAAAACACGTATCTACTCAATTTTGATCTAGTTTATAAAATTATACGAAATTATTTGATTTTCATTAAAATCTTTAAGATATAGGATATTTTATATAATTTTATATAATACAAAAGAATTTAAATATTTGAAAAGTATTTTACTAACATAAAGTTAGAACAAAACCATAGTTGGGAATAAAAAAGAATTTTATTCACTCAAATATTACAGGAGATATAGGGAAGAAAAGAGTCTCTCCAAAAAAGTCCACGATTGTATATATAAAGCCTTTTACTTTTGTGTTATAGTCAGTTGTAGTTCTGGTGTGAACGCGAGCGGTCGCACATCTTATGCGCCTTATTTTGTGTATTAAATAAAACTTTTTGTTTAATTGTGTTTTGCTCAATATCTGATCGCCGTTGCCCAAGACACCGTGTGGTCCATTCGAGCCTAAAATGGTCTAAGTTTAGTATTGGTAAACAGGAAACAGGAGGCTTTATTTCGTGCATAGGTGGGCGTATTTGGTGGTCGTCTGGACGGCTCAAATGGTGACCGAAAGGGTTTGACGATTGTTCTCCTCCCCTGAGCTCTGCCCAAAAACAATGACTGGTGGATAAGCCTACACTGGGAGTGTTCCGCAGTGGACTGGCACTAAACAGATCTTACATAAAGTCATTCATAAAATTATTGGAGAATTTCCATTAAATTTTTATTTATTTATTAATCATAAAATGAGAAAATATCTAAAATTAAAACATAGAGTAAAGACTTTGACTACTGTTGCCCTTGGTAACTGGACATTTCTGCATTTGCACTAAAAAATAATTACTATTTGTGACAATTTTAAGTGTATTCATATTTTACTTTTTTAATGACTTTAAGATAGCCAAGGTTGGATTTGAGAAAATATCAAATAATTTTACAAATTTTCTTTTTAATAATCATTTTTGAAAACAAAATTTAATTTTTTTATAAACAATTATTTAAAACAAACCATTTTTGAAAATTTAATTAATCTTAGATAACATATTTAGTATAACATTCAGCTTTTATTAAATCATAAAAAGTGTTAAAACAAATTTATTTCAATTGTATCTTCCTCACTTTAAATTTTTTGGTAAATTGAGTTAAAAGTATTTTTTGTCTCTAATTCTGTGATTCGAATAATAGGAGATATAAATAAATATCATTATTTTAAATGATTTATTCGCCACTGAATTGACTGAAGAGGAGTTTAGTATAACTAATAGTATAACAAACAGAAGGAATGTTATGTTCAACAAAAATGAATAAAAAAGTATAATTTCGATGAAAAGAGGCAATGATTTAAAGAGATAGATAAAAAGTGTGAAAACACCCATTAAATCAAAGAATAACCACAACTGAAACAAATATTTTGACCAAGGACTCTGTTTGTATTCATGAATATCTTTGTGAAGTTTATACATTGACACATAGTATGTCATCAATGAGTGTGGACTAAATTATTTTTTCCACACCCATTGACGACACACTTTGTGTCAATGGCTGATTCAATTTTACTGAGCGTATTAACATAGAAAAAGTTGAAATAATATGCCTTGTTCAAAAGGCTCAAAACAGTGGGAAATTATTTCCAACAAAATATCTGATTGTATTCATTGACTTCTCTTTGAAGTGAATCCATTGACACAAAGTGTGTCATCAATAAGTTTTGAGTATTTTTCTTCATTTTCATCAAATTCTTATTTATTCGAACAATTTTATTCCTGATATAAACGCAGGTAATGTAGAAATAAAACGCCTTAAAAAAGATAAAATTTGTTCCATAGTTGATATGCAGTGAAAAGAACTTTGCATTAGGAATTCCATACAAAAAAATCTCCAGAAAAGAAGCCCTTGTCATATAAAGAACTACCATATATATTGACGGTGCAAATAATGGGAATATTATCTTGCAATTAATTAAAGTAATTTTATAATATAAACGGGTCCTTTTTGAAAGTGCAAACAACTCTTTTGAGTCAATTATTCCAATTTGTTTGGGACGGAATCTGACCCGACATCATCTGAAAGGAACGAAGAAATTTTGGCTCAATTCTGTTATTGTAAATCAAGAACCAAATGAATTGAGAACCAAGGTTAATTATTGCGAAGATTATAACAATATTGCAGTGAATTCTGAGTCCAATAATTCGAGTGAAGTCCTCGTTATATAATAAAAGTATTCTTTCAATAAATAAATGATTTACAATACATTTGATTATTCGTATATTAATTAGTGAAACGATAACAATATGTTTGTAAATCTTTTTTCGACTCCTCATTGAATCTTCTTTAGTGTAATGACTGAAAGACAGACCAAATCTATACAAATGATTTTCAAATGATTTAAGACTAAAGTCTTTCGGTAACACTTTCTTCATATCAATTGATTCCAATTATTTTTACAAAAGTTTAAAACTTATTTATTAAACAAATATTTTAAATTAATATAAATAAAACTCTTTTATCTTTGTTTAAGATAATAATTTTGATTTAAAAATTATTTTAAATTTTAAACTATATTTTTGAATTGGTTCTGGCAAATAAGATTAGTATCTATGGCAAAAACTTTACCAATATATATATTCATAAGTTTTGAATCGATTTTTATTATTAAGTCATTTATTAATATTACTTATATATGAAATTTTCTTAAAAATAAGTAAATTATCATGATAAAACTTCATTATAAATATTATATCTATAATTATAACTATAATTATCCTTTATAAGTTCGTGAAGAAATACTATAAATTATTCTAGTTCATTAAGTAAATTTCTTATGAATAATAGTTTTATAGTTGCATGGTAAATTTATGGCATCATGAGAATATAATTTTAATTCAAATTCTTAATGATTCAAATATATAAATGAATATTTTTATGTGTTTTCATTAACTTATGTTTAACTTATGGTCTTAATTAGTGAGTTTTGAAAAAGTTTTTGTTATTTCGAAATAAGAAATTCTTAAAATAATGTAAATATAAAAATTAGCCGAAACATTTTAATTGAAAATTAAAAGTGTTGCCGAAAGCCGTATGTCCTAGCATACTCAAAAGGGGTATTTTAGAGAATTAGATATAAAAGTCTATTATTTTTAAATAAATTATTAAAAACAAAATTACAAACTAAAAAACAATTTAAACAAATTAATAACTAAATTACAACAAAACAAATTATTATTTTATATTAATATATTTGACAAAACTGTAACTTTTAAATAATGTTCAAAAATTATTATTACATCAGTGATGGTTACGGACCACTTGACAGTGGGGTATAGCCTTTTTTGGTGACTTTTTTCGAGACAGGGTGGGTGTAGGAGGGGGTATTTTTAAAATGGTTCTAAAACACCTAGTATGTCATTTTTAAGGTGTTTTTTGGTATAAATGGATAGATTACACTCAAGTCTAACGTATCTAATCATAATTCAGTTCAAAAACTAATAATTTAACCAAAAAACTCATAATTTTCTTTAGGTAATATACCATTAAATAAAATGACACGTGTATATGGTAAGTTTATTAATAAAAATTTTGTTAATAAACATTTTCCGAATGTTATATTTTAATGAGTTTAATATATACTTGCTCAGGTATACTTGTTGATACACATTAGCTAAAATATAACTATCATAATATAAAGAATAAAAGAATTCTTGGTCTTTTTTGATCCGAATTTCATAACTTATATAATTTCTTATATTAGGCGGATCAAAATGTTTAGACTCTGGGAAATGCAAATTACTCTTAAACGTCTTCGAATAATTAAGTCAAATAAAAAACAATATTAACATCTACTTTGTTGTGATTTATTAAGATAAAAATAATTTTTACCAAGTCACGTTATCATTAAAATTTCAGAGCATCTTAAAAAGTAATAGTCACAGATCAAACCTGATATGATATTAATGGTTTAGTATTTGTATATCCTAGAAATCATGTTGAAGTTTTGTATGACACCAAAGTAATTGAATCGGTTAAGAAACAAAAAACTTATGATTAATGATTAAAGCAAAACTTCTAATTTTAAAACTTTTGAAAAACTTGTATCAGTTGATAACGGAAATGTTTTGTGGTATTTAACAGAAGAACATCAAATGGAACAATTTTGTTGCTGGGCACATTATGATTAGATTAAAAATAAGGTAACCGGAGGGTACTTTTGGAAATGTTCTATATGTATACATAGGAGTGTATACATCCCTTAAATATGATTGTAATCAAAGAATATATTGAATTTTTTTTCAAATTAATCGGAATAATTTTGTGAGAACACGCAGTGGTTGGGGACACGTGTCCGGTAGTCGGGACTTCCGGTTGCAATCAAACCGACGGGTAAGTTGAGGCTGACACGTGTGGAACATTTTTTCAAAACTCTACATAAATCCATAAGTTATTGAAAGCACATAAAAATATTCATTTATTTATTTGAATTATTAAGCATTTGAATTATCATTAAATCTTCATAATTTAGCATTCAACTATAAAGCGAATATTCATATGAAATTTATTTAATGAACTAGAATAATATATAATATTTATTCACGAAGTTATAAAAGATAATTATAGCTATAATATAGCAATAATTATCATACACCCCTGAATTATTCAAAACATAACATTAGCTTCTAAAGGATAAGCATTAGAACTATCTAAGTTTTTTGCTCTATGCTAGGATATTTTGCAAATACCCACATTTAAGGGTCGAGATTTTAAGCAATCCCTGCTGTAACTGAATATTCTTTTATTCTATTTTTAACATAACTAATATGGATAAACCTTTTGTCAGGAAATTTAGCTAATATGAACATTCCTTATATGAGAGACATTTTTTGTTCTAGGGTAGGATATTTCGTCAAATACCCACATTTAGGGATCGGGATCTTAAGCAATCCCTGCTGTAACTGAATATTCTTTTATTTCATTTTTTAACATAACTAATATGGATAAACCTTTTGTCAGGAAATTTAGCTAATATGAACATTCCTTATCAGAGAGACATTTTTTAAAAGATCATTCAAATAATATTTGAAACGAGCAAATTTTATTAACAGTTTTTAACCAAAGTTTTATGAGTATATAATTATTCTGAATTATTTAAATATAATAATTTTTTAAGTATTATTTTTGATTAGAATTTAATCTAAAGTTTAAAATTTTAATGAATATAATGTTAAAAATATTTTTAATAGTTATTATTATTAATGCACACCTCTTATCATGCAAATTTTGGCTTACTTTTAATGAAGAATTCAATGGCAAACAATTGAATGAAAATTGGGAAACTTATGATTCCTTATGTATTTATGGTAAATCTAATTAATATTATTAATATTATTTTATATTTAAGTAAAGAAACTTAATTTAATTATAAAAAGAAACTTAAATCGGACAAATTATTTTAAAAAAACAAATTTTTTGGTTAGGGTCAGTTCAGATTAACCAAATTTAGTTTTACCCGAAATTTTTAAAAATATGTTTAACATTAATGAATAGGTTTTTGCCTTTAATTCGATATTTGGTTTGAAGTTAATATAAAAATATTTTACAAAAACAAAAAAATTAATTCAATATACAGTTATTATCGTTTCTTTACTTCTTATTATCAGTTATTAAAATACGAATTGTCTTGGCTTTAGTTTACAGTTAATGAAAAGCATCTTTTAATAATATCGGCTTATATTTAACATTATTGTCTATGTTTATATATTATTAATATTTTAATTTTATATTTAGTATACAATAATATACAATGTTTAAGATAGGTCAGTTTATAAGATTGATTCTTGATTAAATCGGTCAACAACTTCATCTAAGAATATTAAATATATGAGAAATTTATTATAAAATAATGTAAGAATTTCCTACAATTTTGCACAACTCAGTTGACTGTCTGTTAACATACAGTACTGTTTCGTTAACAAATGTTAATGTCTTTGATACCGATTAAATCCACTCTCAGTCTGGACTTATAGCAAGTAGTTTGAGAAGAGAATATGATATCAGCAGTAATTTATTAGCACACAACTATAAAAAACTCAAATTGATCTGAGAAAATTATTATCTTAAGTTGTATGCTTTCAATTATAAAAAATAAAATTAAATATTTTTTAAAAAAATGGGGGTTTCGTGTCTTGAGTTAGAAACTAGAGTTAGAGAAGCATTCTTTGAATATTATTGGAGGGGATATGAAGGCCTTTTGTTGGTAACGGAGATATTTCTACTCTTTAATTAGCAAGGTGAAATATTTCTTAGACTATACCTCCTCACACATTATCTTTTAATAATACATTCTTTCATTTTGACATTTAGCTGGAAATTGTGATTTATTTAAAAGCAAAGAAAATGTAAATTTAATGGATGGAAATTTGGTCTTGACAATTCCACAAAATAACACATCAGTTATTCTCAAACTACTCAACAAGCAATCATATGACGCAATCGATTTAAAGACTTCAATTCCGGGAAGCAAAATCATAACAGTTGGGGAATTTTTGGTCAAACTTTATAAAGAAGACCATTTTATAGGAAATTTAAGTACACTTTTCATTAAGACACCTGATGATTTAATTGGAATTATTAATGTGATTCGAATTAAAAATGTTTCTAAACATTTTATTACCGAAAGGAATGTTTCTAATGAATACAATATCTTTTCAATAGAAGTACGAAACTCTGAAATTAGTTTTGGTTTTAATTATTTTAAAATCAATTCTTTTAATATAAGGAAAACTGAGAATTTGAAACTTTTCGGAGGTTTAATTGCGTACAGTTTGTCTCCTCAAGAGACGTATGTTTACTCTGAATTGGATTGTATTGCAATGATTGTCGATTATGTAAGGCTTTATAATTGGAACAGTTCACACATTTATAACGAAACTAAAATTGATTCAACAAATAAAACAAATATTCAAAATATTTGTCAAAATATTAATAATATCTATAAAAGAAGAGTAAAAAATGTTAAACAGAGAAACATTAGTAATGAAAAAACATTTGATGTTTACGTTTTCATTATAATTGTTGTTTCAATTATGATATGTTTATTATTTTTATTATTATTGTATATTGTTAGGCGTACTAGATCATTGAGAAGGAGACTCCATAGTGAAACACAAGGAGATTTATCTGCCGAAAATCTTTCTGTTCACGAATATTCAACTCCTAATGAATTTTACCAAGAATCAAGTATTTAGTAAATACGAGGAATATAAATATGATCTCGACATTCCAATTATATTAAACATTGTTAATTTTGTAATTAAATTTATCTTTGTCTTTATCATAAAATGTTCTATTGAAATAAATATTTTTTATAAAATATAATTTCATATTACCTTGTACTAATTAAGTAAAATCCCATAAATTATTTACATATAATAATATTATAATAATATTAAATATTATTATGACCACACACCCACCCACCTACCCCCCCCCCCGCTTTTTGCTTGGGAAGTACAACAATACTTCTTTGCGGAGATTAACCAATAAATTTATGATCTCAGAATATTAACGGATGCCTTTTGCTAGTAACGGAAAAAAATTTCTTTGAATATTTAAGGGTAACATATAGCTTTATGATAGTAATGTAGAAACAGGGAGGTTTGTGGCTCAATAGAAACCATTCTTTTTATTAGTAAAGGAGGGGACAGGGAGGCCATTTGCTAGTAACGGGGAAATATTACTTTGAATATTAACGGGTAACATATAGCTTTATGATAGTAATGTAGAAACAAGGAGGTTTGTGGATCTCTAAATACCATTCTTTTTATTAGTAATAAAGGGGACATGGAGCCTTTTTGCTAGTAACGGACAATAATATTTTATTGCTGAAGGGCCACCACTTCCTGATAAATTAAAACTTAATTTTTATAAACAAAATATTTTATTTAAAATATATATCATATAAAATCCGAAACACCCTCTTTCCATATAATGGTTAGAGGGTACCACCATTCTCCGGGAGGATTAATCCTCCCGGTCTGCGGTAGCGCACGCCAGAGGATTTTTCGATTTCCAAAAATTTAAATGAAAGTAGATTGTTTATCCTTCCCCCCTGGCCGCACTCCCACCCCGCACCCGCTGGCGCTCGGGTATCTTTGGGTTGGGTTCCCTTACGGCCAGAGGGGCCCCTAAAAGCCTCCCTCCTCGCCTGACTCGACTTATCAGTCCCCCTATTTATAGCATATACGGATCCCCAATCCGCACTAAAAATATGGTTCATCCATCAAATTCGAGTCCCAGATATATGCAAATATTTTTGAGTTAAATATTTTAAAACTTTAGTGGTTAATATTATAAACTTTTGTAATAATTTTGCATTTTAAAATATACAATTAATTTGCATATCTTATTTTCTAAACAAAATTATTATTTTTATATATGTTGTAGTATTATATTATACATATTTTACAACTTATTTTAAAACTTATGTAAAATATTATTAATATATAAGTTTGAAATAAATATTTTAAAAATATTTGATTTACTTTAGTTTGAAAGCATTAAATTATATATAATTAATATATATAATTTTAAATGGGAATTAAATATGCATTTTATTTGCATTATATTTTTAAAGAGTAATATAAATTTTAGAAATTATTTATTTATTAAATAAAATTTTTAAATTTAATTTTCAATAATTTCATTTATTCATTATCTAAATAATCTTTATCGGCACAAGTAGTACAATAGATAACTGTATGTTTTTGTTTACATATAAGAATATCACAATCCGAACATCTGATAGTGCAAACTTTGTTATCCTTTCTATCGCATAAGTGACAGCGAGTTTGATTTGCG
>JAQIXI010002453.1:0-10280 GCA_034700165.1 Galumnidae sp. Gr-Ori-00277
CTAGAAATACATAATAAATAATATAAGTTCTAATGTTTAGGTATTATTTGGGTTTAATTTATTTAATATAAAACACATTTAATGATTGTTTTGTAAATCAACTCAACTATTAATAAATTATAGAATACCAAGATATGTTTCTCATCAATTTTTGTTCCACTTTAACAAACTCTGGGCTAAAAAAGATTTTTTTTTTTTTGTTATAAGAATCCAATGAGAAAATACTAAAAACTATAAATTAAATTAAAATTTTATTCTTTAGAATACTTTTAGCAAAAAAGGGATAAATTTTAAAAATATTTAAATATAAAAACTTATGTGAATTCAAATAATTTCATATATTTGTCATAAATTGTTATTTATTTTTCCTACAAAATTAGTACAACATTTTAGAAGTTTTTGTTTCAGTCATTTGATTAAAGCTATCGATTAGAAAGAAAACTCATTTAAAAACATAATTAAGTTATTTTATAGACAATTAAACAAAAAAATAGTTATTTTTCTTTGTTTTAGATTATTAAAAATGAAGTTATTTTTAAATGATTTAATGGAATCATTAATTATTTCAGAATTAGTTTCGTTTAAATAAAATTTGAATTTTAACAGGAATTTCATATTTCTCTTTAATATTTGTTAACTTTTTATTTAATTTATCCAACATTTGAGCCCAAAATGCTTTTCTTAACAAAATAATAATTTTTTTTATTATTTGTAAAATTTTACTCAAATATAATTATCTTAAAGTTTAGTTAAAATTAGCTATACTTTTATATGCATTTCAATGAGATTTGGTTTTCATAATAATTATTGATTAATAGTTGTGTACTCTATAAGAAAGTTCATAATATTAGTGAATTAAATGTTGAGAATAATTTTAATTATTAGTGACATAAATTATAAGTGTTAGTATGAAAATTTTCAAAATGTGCGCTTGGTAATACGAGCAAGTAAAAAAAGCATACCCAAAAATAATGTTGAAAATTAGAACAATTATTTAAATGTACGATAAAATGTTCATCACATCCATTGGTATCAGTGATATCCATTGATCACTAGTACTGATTTACTATATAAAAGAGAACTGATCTTGATACAAACTACTGGAAAAGTGGAATATTTTATATGAATGATTACTAAAGGGTTTAAATTTAAATGAACTTGGTGATTATATTTGAAAATGAAAATTCAAAGGACACCAAAAATGGAATTTTTCTTTTATTAACTTATAATTAATAAGTTATTAATAATTAATAGTTAACAGAATCTAATATTAAATTTTGAAAATAAAAGAATTCTAATTAAAGAAAATATTTTTCATTGAATTTTTGTTTTTTAATTGTGGTTTCGTTGAGATAATAGAAAATAAAATAAATTTTCAATGAAATTATTCATTATTTTCTATCAACTTTTAAAGCAATTGTCAATTAACTTTTGTAAGTATCTGTCCTAGATGCTCAAATAAATTTTCTCAATTCTTAAAATAATGTTTTAGTTTTTGAAGTCATAAATATTGAGTCAAAAACTGGTATAAAAACATCATTAAAAATAAAGTTTTTAAATAGTATTATATTTAATCACTAAAATGTTTGTCTTTTTATATAAATAATATACAAAAATAAAACTTTAGATCTTTTAAATTATGAGTCATATGTTAGAGTCTTCACTTAATTTATGACATTATTTTGATCACCGATGATATTCATTTGAGTGTCTAGGACAGATACATTGGACAGATAGTTGATGTTTCATGTATTAACTTATTATTAATTAGTTATTAACGCTTTGGAAAATAACTCTTAAATAATTAAAATTTCAGATTCTTTTTGTTTGCAATCAATAAATATTAATAATAAAATAATATATTGAAATAACTTATCATTTATTTATTAAAACTTAACACATGAGTGAAGATATCGTTACAATTGGTTGGAGTAAATAAAGTTGAGACTCAATTAATATTATAGACGTAAATAACTGTATTGTGAATTTACTGGAATAATACCCAAACAAAACCGCCATTACTTTTAGTGTGACTCTAATGATGTCATGACAACGATTTCAACGACAAAATAGAAAACCCCGTTATTTTGTTGATGACCTAATTCGTGAGTTCGGACACATACCCCTAAGGCTTCCCCCTTATTGTTGTGATGCAAATCCAATAGAA
The DNA here is from genome assembly GCA_034700165.1 of Galumnidae sp. Gr-Ori-00277. NCBI lineage: Eukaryota > Metazoa > Arthropoda > Arachnida > Sarcoptiformes > Galumnidae > Galumnidae sp. Gr-Ori-00277. Next base: position 2,168 of record JAQIXI010002453.1, read on the forward strand.
TTGATTTGGACAAAGTTTAAATTTGATATTAGAAGAAATAATTTTGCAGTTATTATTTATTTGTATTCATTTATTGGATTTGTCTGTAAAATAAAGTTGTATTGTTGTCATGACATCATTAGAGTCACTAAAGTAATGGCGGTTTTGTTTGGGTATTATTCCAGTAAATTCACAATACAATTGGTGACAAACTTAGGACACAAATCAATAATCACTTTTATTAACAAATTTGAGAGCAATTAATAACTATAAAAGAAATGAGTTGTCAGACGTCTAAAACTCAACTAATATTAAGTATTTTACCAAAAATACTGTTTTTAAGAGAAATTTAAGAAAATTCGATAATTTAAACAAATGGTTAAAATGTTTAAAAATGTTTTAATAATAAATGAATTTCAAACAGAGATGGCCAATGAGTTGACCCATTGAGTTTCAGGAAAGGGTTCCCCTTTGGAAAAAATTGGCAAAATAACCACTAGAGAAATGAGGCGATCCTCTATTGAGAAATAAATTTACTAGGTGAAGCGCTTAAAATATTAAGTGATTAAAAAAGTTCCAAATTTTTAATTAAAATAATATTTTAAGCTATTTCGTGAAAGTTACAAGTTTAAATACTTGTTATATTAAAATAAGTTTTAATTATTTAACATTTAAACCACAATACAGTAATTAAATTCAAAAAAAATTAGATAAGATTATTAACATTAAAACTAACTCAAAGAATACTAAAATGTTTAGAAAATTATTCATTTTTTTAAAAAATTAACAATTTTTGAGTCCTTAAAAAATATCCCCTAATATCCCCTTAGGTTCAGACCAAAATAGCACACATCACTCCTTAGAGTCGAAACCTCTCGCCATCCCTGATGTTAAGTTTTATTTAACATCCATTGATTGATTTGATGTAATAGTCATTTGTATGAACTGAAAGCATTATAGCAAAGTAATTCTTTATACTTGTAGAATATTACCTTGCTATAATAAAATTCATAAAAAAAAACTTAATTTAATAAGAGAATTGAATTTATTTTAATTATTTGAAACTTTTTAATTAAAAATATTATCTGTACTGAATTTATGGTTAAATTTTAGAAATTTCGAATTACCTTTTAAAAGTGTAAATGTGCTTGATACTTTATTTAATAGATTCAAGTTTGGAAAAGTCAAGTTTAACGATGTTTTTAAGGTTTTGTGAAAGTATTGATAGTCGAGAAACTTATGATTTGATGTGATTTGAAAGCGAAATGAGTTTTACTTTTGATTTAAATTCAATTTTCGGATTCTTATCATTTGAGAATCGAATTCAAATTGAGTTCTCAGGTATTCCTGTTTTGGAGGTTTTGGAGGCTTTCCGTTCTCAGCAAAAGTTATACACAATTTAAGGAGAAAATCAAGAAATTTCTTCATTCATATTGTCGTCTAATGAATGGTAGCAGTGATTCGCTGACAAGAAATGACGCGAATGCGTATTACGAGCTCTCAATCTCTCCTAAAATTATAAAAATGCAGTCCATTTGAGTGTTGGTTCTCTGAAAATCACATTTCATTTAGACTGTGCTGTCATTCGCTAATAGTTTACAATTAATTTGCTCTTAATTTAATCGATGAATTGATTTTTAATTGAAAACAACAATATTAACAAAATGTGTGGTAAGTCTTCGGTTTATAGTTTTCTAGTTTTTAATATTATGACAGAATATTCTTTAAATGATCTAGATCAATTTCTAGATCAATTCTTTGACGCTTTTGACAATTTACTATTTGCTTAAAATATTGATATATTTTTCAAATTCTGTTATAAAACGAGAATTTGATCTCATTTTTGTAATAATAGACAATAATTTATTAGAAAGATGATCTTGATCAAATATTAAATATTATTTTTATTTTAAAATCCATAAATCATTAAAAAAGTTTTAAGAAAATAATTGGAAAATTTTAGACAAATTCTCCGATCATTTTATGAATTTTGTTGAAAATTGAAATATTAGGTCATCGCTCGAGACATGACTTCGCGTTCCTTTAAGGCATGTTTAAGACATGTCTTTTTGAATATTTTTTTTAAATAAATACAAAAATTCTGAAGAATTACTTCTCGTTTATTAAAACTGTTTTCCAGATGTAAAACAAGTTTCAAATTCCGAGATTTAAAATTTCAGTCAAACTTATAATTATTGTGATTAGCATTGAGTTCACAATAAGGGAATGTTATAAATGTTATATTTTTAGGGTTTAACCACAAAACCAATTAAATTCTGTTATTAATATTTTAACTCCCATTTTGTCAAAAATATATGAATTTAAAGAATAGAAAAATGATTTATAGAGTAATAATGGAATTTTTTGGCTCAAAAGTGGGACAATTTCAAGGAAATCATTGAAATTCACATAAATTCTTATTAGATTTTTTTTAATTCCCAAATATTAAGTTAAAAGCAATCAATTCACTGGTTTTGGCATAAATTACTTGAATTGAATGCCAATCAAAGTTTAACTTTTTTTTTCTCCAATGGTTTCAAAGTTATTACAGTTTTTATCAGACATTTATTAATTCAATGACCATTTCGTCAAATGTCAGACTGTTTTTGAGAATCGGATTAAAAAAAGTTTATTGGTTTTGACTCAATAGTTGAGTACTAAATGTCAAGACTAAGCATTTTTGATAACTTATCGATTTCTGACAACAAATCCGTGATTTCAATGACTTTAATCCTGTTTTCACTTTTATTTTTAATCTTTTGGTTGATTTCTGATCATTTGATAATCAGTGACGACATTATGAATTTGCAGGAATTTTTGCCTATCTCAATTATTTGGAACCCAAGTCTCGTCGAGAAATCTTAGAATTCCTAATCAAAGGATTACAGCGATTAGAATATCGCGGATACGATTCTGCAGGTTTACAATAATAAGGATCTCATGGTTTTGATAACATATTTTGTGAAAAGGGGTGGCCTTCGATCGGGACGACGGACGCATTGAAATCATTAGAAGTCCCGGAAAAGTGAAAGTATTAGAAACCGAAATATGGAAACGAGAAGACTTTGATTTGGATCATAAATATGAGGAACACATCGGTATAGCGCATACCCGTTGGGCAACTCATGGCGCGCCCTCAGAGTTCAATAGCCATCCGCAGCGTTCGAGTGACAAAAATGAGTTCGTTGTCGTCCACAACGGAATTCTCACTAATTATAAAGACATCAAACAGTTTTTGGTATTTGTTTAAAGTCAAGTCAAGCCGGAGGTTAACATTCAGTCATAACAAACAAATAACTATTTATTACTTAAAAAAAGAATAATTTCAAACAAATTATTCTTTTTATTCATTTTTAGAGAGTTTTAAGCCTTCGGTCATTAAAAACAAATAAAATATGAATATAAGTGACAATAATTAAATGATTTGCTCTTCAGATAAAAAAGAACTATAGTTTTGAATCGGATACGGATACGGAAGTGATCGCCAAATTGATGCATCACATCCACAAAAGCCAACCGAACCTCAAGTTTAGGGAATTAGTGGAACAAGTCATTCAACAATTGGTCTGAAATCTTATTTGTTTTAATTTTATTTAATATAATTAAAAATGTATTGAATGTACGACTGATAGGAGGGAGCATTTGCTTTGGTATTGAAAAGTAAGCATTACCCTGGACAATGTGTGGCCACCAGAAGAGGAAGTCCACTACTTGTGGGCATAAAAACCAAAACGAATTTAATATCAGATCACATCCCTATAATTTATAGCAGTAAAGGTGAGACATTCCACACCCTTCACTCCAACATTGTTTTAGTTGTAATGAGTGATTGATTGCATGATTGAGGGCTGAGTTCTCCACTCATTTGATTTAGAAATTAAAAAAATGAATTTATGCGCGAAAAGCTCTCTGGGAGAGGACCGATGGGCTAATCATTCACCTCTTAGCAGACAAAGTAGCATGATTACTGACATGATTTCTGATGAGGAGGAAGGTTTGTTCACTCAACCACTTTATGTTATGTGTTTTGGGGACAGTTTTTCCACTGTTTTACCGCTCGTTTTCTGATTTGGAGCCTATTTTCTGATTTTGTTGTTCTTTCAAACAATTTTAATAATTGTTTCTATCATTACTTTAATAAACCCATCCGTCGTGTACTTCATGTATACCAGACTCTCAAAAAGGTGTTAAAGACAATTCTCCAGGTATTTATTGTATAGTATGTTACGCTTCGCTTTTGGTTTTGGACACTTTCATTGGCTTATCTTTCGGTGCAAAGCATGGCTTTCCTTTTCTTTACTCTTTTTAAAGACATATTCACATGAGTTGACTCATTTAAAATCTCTGGATATGACAGACCCTCGTCAGCCGCGTCTACAAACTGCTATGTCTACAAACGCAGTGGTCGGCGGAAAACTTGCAAGAAGTCAGTCAACCACTGAATTTACACCTATAGGTGACGACAAAGTTGTGGAATACTTGTTTGCTTCAGACGCCAGTGCTATCATTGAACACACAAATAGAGTGATATATCTCGAAGACGACGACGTGGCTTCAGTCGAGTCGGGACGTATGTATTATTGCTCGTTATTATCATTAATCGTTAGGCTATGAATATAAACATTTGTTGAAATATTTTCTAATTTTATGACTCTTTTGTGAGATATGGGCTTCGATTGACTCAAATTTCAAAAACATTAGAAAAATTCGTTTAAGAATAGCTATAAATAGAATCAAATTAAATGATTTATGTATTGATTACAAACTTTTTTTTAAAAAAATATAGTAATTAATCTAATCTTCTGTTGAAATAATTCCAAATGTTTTATAAACATTTAGTTTTGACAATACATCGACTGAAACGCACTTTAGATGACTCTTCGGTGACCCGAGAAATAATAACTCTTAAACTTGAAATCCAACAAATAATGAAAGGAAACTTCAATTCCTTTATGCAAAAGGAGATCTTCGAACAGCCCGAGTCTGTCATCAATACAATGAGAGGACGGCTTAACTTTGAGAACCAAACCGTAATTCTCGGAGGAATCAAAGATTATATCCCAGAAATTAAAAGATGCAGACGTTTGATACTCATCGGATGCGGAACCAGTTATCACAGCGTTATTGCCGTTTGTATTCATTTTCATTTGGATTTCATTTAAATAATGCTTTGGTTTCAGACGCGACAAATTCTCGAAGAATTGACAGAATTGCCGGTAATGATTGAATTGGCCTCAGACTTCCTCGACAGACACACCCCTATCTTCAGAGATGACGTCTGTTTCTTTATATCACAATCGGGAGAAACGGCCGACACTTTAATGGCTTTACGTTATTGCAAACAAAGAGGAGCTCTGATTGTGGGCATCACTAATACTGTGGGCAGTAGTATCTGTCGTGAGAGTCACTGCGGGGTTCATATTAATGCCGGTCCAGAGATTGGAGTGGCCTCTACTAAGGCTTACACGAGTCAATTCATTTCACTGGTTATGTTTGCACTGGTTATGAGTGAAGACCGAATCTCACAACAGCCCAGACGTTCAGAAATCATTGAAGGACTGAAACTTTTGCCGCAACAAATAAAACAAGTGCTCAAACTCGACGACAAAGTCTTGGAATTGGCTAAAGAACTCTACCAACAAAAGTCTCTCTTACTTATGGGAAGGGGTTGGAATCAGGCAACAGTCCTTGGTATTAATTTAATCATCTGTTAATTTTGACTAATTCTTTAATTGATTAGAGGGTGCGCTCAAAATTAAAGAGTTGACTTACATGCATTCAGAGGGCATTCTTGCGGGTGAGCTAAAACACGGACCCCTCGCTTTGATCGACAATGCAATGCCTGTAATAATGGTCGTCACCCGCGACCCGGTTTACCCGAAATGCATGAATGCATTACAACAGGTGTTGGCGCGGGACAGTCGTCCCATTATTATTTGTGAAGACAACGACAGCGAAACACAGAAATATGCGTTCCGTTCTCTCGAAATTCCACACACAGTCGACTGTTTGCAGGGAATACTATCTGTAATTCCACTGCAATTGCTTTCATATCATATTGCAGTTCTTCGGGGCTGTAATGTCGACTGTCCCCGAAATTTGGCCAAATCTGTAACCGTTGAGTAATCGCTTTTTATGTGCATCAAAAAGAAGACATTCCTTTATATTTAAACCGATTTTAATTCTAAAAAAATTATTTTTATTACAAAATTTATATTATTTTCGATACGAATTTTATTTTGTTTTTAAAAATTATAAACTATTCCTTACTTTTGTTTTATTCGATAAAATTTTTTTGAAATGAATCACAATTTAAGACTCACTTAAGATATTTATCGACAATTTGTTGGTCAAACCAATTGATATCAATCTGGAGATGATCTCCAATCACTTCATACAAAGCAAGTCTTTGAGTGGTGTCCAGTTGTTTGAGTCCAATCCAATCTTCGTTATAAAGTTGACTGTCTCTCAATGAATAGACGTCTTGTGACTGACCCGCTTTATAGAAACCAAAAAGAGATGACTCTCTCGGCTCAACCATTGAGTCGTTTAAAAACATGACTAAAACCATATTTTTGAGTTTAAGGACTCTTTCCTTATATTCAGGATTTCGTTTATTTTCGTTATTAATGTCCGCCAGAAAAATGCTTTTACTTTTGTAAAGTTCCTCTTGAATGGGGTCGTGCCAGTACTGTACCATTCAATTAAAGAGACAACTATTGGTACAGTTATATACCTGTGCCATACCTGTGCCTGAACTAAGTGTTGTTGAATGTATTCCTCATACGCGCCATAATTGAGAAGTTTTCGGACGACATCACAGATATAATTGCGTTGCGGACAACGGGGCAGACCATACACTCCTATATAACCAGAAGAATGAGAAGAATAAGGCAGACATACATACCCTGGTGTTGTCCGCCCAGACTTATTAAATTGAAAACAGTTATTGTGGGACATCTCTGAACGATTGCCCGCAATATTTGAGAGCCCTGTGAAAAGCCTATCGCATGGAAACCATTCGAGAGTCGCTTGTCTTCAGTCAGTTGACGACAGGCGTCCATTACCTGATCGTTAAGATTCATAAAATAACCGCTCATTAAGTCATCTGCGGTATTGTTTCCCATTCGGACAGACATCACATAAACGCCTTTTATTTTAGTTTCCAAATGTTTTTGTATGGAATAAATGCTTCCGTGAGAGGTATCTCCCATTCCGTGATAAAAGACAATAGGGGTCGGAGTTGTAGTCACTGTCGTTGTCTTTTCGTCCAAATAATTAAAGGACTCATCACTTAAAGCATTCAAATCAGAGATAAAAAGAAATAAAAAAAATAAAAATTTTAATGAAATTAACTTAAAATTCATTTTAAAATAGAGTCATGAATGACTGTTTTTGTCGGATATCTTTCATTAAATATATTTATTTGTTTCGCAATGAATGACAAAAAAGTGGTCGAAGTTATCGAAGAGATAAACCGTTTATCGTAAACACAATTCGACGACAATTAAAGAATTGTAAACAAAAACAATGATTTGTGCAAAAGAGGGCGACTTTTACTTCAACTTTGATTCAAACATTCTGTGACTTAATTGAAATGTTCATCAGTTCATTGAATACTACAAAAGGGGACAAAAATAATAGTCTTTTGTAACAGTTTTTAGTTTTGAGATAATTTGGAATTTCATCACTCGTTTGACAGACATTTGGCGCTAATATTGACTCACATTTGGTTTGATTTTCAACTCTTTTGAAAGCAATTCATCTAAAAAATGGTAATAATTTATCCCTTTTTTATAACTTTTAAATCAATTTCTATTCAAAAGTCAAAAAAGAAAGGATTGAGTGTCGAAGAAAAGCGAAGTCGACTTCTGGATCTGTTCCACCAAAAGGTTAGTATAAGACATGACTTCCAAAGAAACTGAGTTTTTGTTTGTCGTCACAGAAAGACGTCTTTACTCTCAAAGAATTGGAGAAATTGGCGCCAAAAGAGAAGGGAATCACTTCGCAAACGGTTAAAGACATTTTGGTTTCGTTAGTGTCCGACGATTTGATAGAAACCGATAAAATCGGTTCTTCCGTTTACTTCTGGTCGTTCCCATCGAAAGCCATTAATATTGTAATTGTCTTAACT
>JAQIXI010002454.1:0-10279 GCA_034700165.1 Galumnidae sp. Gr-Ori-00277
AATACAATTAATTTAAATTCCGTAAAATTAAAAATTGATTTTTAGTTAATTAATTAAATGAATTGAATGAATGAATGAATTTATGGCTAAATTATTATTATAGATTTATCTTAATAAATTGAAAATTTAGTCATATAACAAACAAGGTAATCTTAATTATCAATAAATAAGAAACTTTAGCTGTTTTGAAATTTAGTTGATATTTATCTCGAATAGATTGTTGTGGATTATTTTTATTCAATTATCAGTTTATTACTCAAATGTAAAGACTTGAAATTTAAATTTATATCCAAGGATTGATTTTTTTAAATAATTGTGGAAAACATGCAGTAAGTAATAGCAAAATATTAATGTTACTGTCGCCAAAAACATTATGAAAATGAGCTTATAATGCGTTGAACTTATGTCACCCATAGAGAATATATGGGTGATTTTGAGTTTAAAAGATTGAACCTGATGATTTTGGCAATACTAATATTAATGTATTGATATATTTTTCATTTGAATTCTCTTATATTTACTTAACTTTTGTGTCAAATACAGGGTCAGCAAGAAAGTCATTGCACAATATTGTAGGGTAAGGGAACTTGGGTTAGCCCCCGGGATTACCCGGAAAAAATTTAATTGAGCTTGTTTATGTTTGAAAAGATAAATAAATAAATAAAGTTTTGACAGTTGTTTGAGCTCATCATTTAAAAATTTCCATTATATACACGTCAATATGCAAAGTTTAAGTGTTAGTTTTGTTTATTATTCACTTTTGCATCAATTTTTTATAAAATTAAAATAAATTTATAATTATTCATTGATAATTTGTTGATTAAAATTTATTTTTTTGCCAATATTTAATTTTTTTTCCGGGTAATCCCGAAGGCTACCCCAAGTTCCCTTACCCTACAATATTGTGCACTGACTTTCTTGCTGACCCTGTATAATATATTTTGTTTAAAGTTTAAACGTTTCTAAAATAAATCTGATGTCAATAATTGAAAGTTTTATTATCGATAAATAGTTGTTTAAAAATACTTATATTTATTTTATTTAATTTCATATAATTTTATTTTAAAATAAATAACCAAATATTATATTAATTAGTAAAATATCAAATCATTTATTGAAGAATTGATTGATAAGATTTGCAATTTTGTCATCATTCTCACTCAGAATATTATCAGGGTCAGCTTTAAACTTTTCGATGTCCATCATCTCATCCGAAATCTTCAAAAAAAATGTAATTAAGGAATGAATACACAAAATAAAGTATAAATACCTCTCCGGGAATAAAGTATGAATTGAATATACTCTGGACATCACTTATATCCTTTTCGGGTAAATTATCAAAAGGTTTAATGACTAATAGTTTTCCAGTTTTCTCGAGAAACCTTTTGCCCACATTTTGCCTCACTTTTTGGTATTTAGTCATTAATTTTATTCTATAATTAGTGAAAAGTTTTGCTCTTTTGAACGAATTCTTTAGTATTTCGTCCAAATCTCTGGAGACGAGACTTTTTCCTCCAAATTCTTTGATTTCAGCGCAGAGTTTATTAATTTTTTCATTTATATCAGTAATAGAACTCAAATCTCTTTGGATTCTTTGTTCAACATTTTTAGGTACGTCATGAAAAATGAACTTGGTCACAATTTTGAATATGCGATCATCATTAGCAATGTCTTCATCCATTTTTGTGTTGGACAACACATCTATTATTACTGCCCGTCCTATCGATGCTTTTCTCAACATTTTGCTGGCAATTAGAGCCCCATAAAAGTGTCCGATTATATCATAATTTTCATTCGGAGACAATTTGTTGAGTAATTCAGTGAAATGTCGACTCAAATCTTTTATTGAGTGTAAATGATCCATATCTCGGGTCCAATTAAGTCCAATAACGGGTCGCTCTATTTTTTTAACTAATCCCTCAAATGTGGAGAAAATGCCTTCAATGGGTGGCAAAAGAAATATGGGTTTTCCACTTTTGATAGTATTTAAATAGAGATGAGTTTCGTTTGGTATCAAAAACTTTTTTTTGATGAGTTTGTGTCGCGCCTCTCGAATATCGGCCGCAAATTCTTTCAATTCATTGACTTTTCCGTTTTGGAAGTCTTTCATTTGTTTAACAGTAATTGATTTCACGTCTGAAAGACTAATCTTAATGTCGTAATCCTTTTCTAATCCCTGTTGTAATTCAATTGCAAACATTGATTCAATACCAATTTCGCCCAGGGTAAGATGATCGGGAGTTGTATTTGGATCTACGCCTAATGCGTTCCATATCTGACCAACAATTCGTTGTTCACGATTGCCCTCTTGAGACAATCTCTGAGCCCTTACCTGAAAACAAAATAATTCATTTCATTATTATATTAAGTATTTTTCTTTTTAAATACTGTCGAAGAGAGAATGGGTTGACAGCACTGCAGAAATTTGTCCAAAACTTCAAAACAAGAGTTCAATCGCTGTTTAACAATGGCTGACATCGAAGCACTGATTTCCATATCAGCTACGACTCCAACATCACCGATAGGCCCCCATTGAATGGCTAATCCATGTAAGCCGTCCTCACATCTCATTTCACAAATTCTTTCGACAACAGAGTTAGCGAAGGAATAATTAGTTTGTCCGCCGTTTCCTTTACCACAACTGACTGAAGAGAATACCACAAAATAGTCTAATTTAATGTCCATATCTCGTGTCAAACGATCCAAATGAAGAAAAGGATTTACTTTTGAGACATACGTTGACTTAAATTCATCCAAACTTTGATTCTCTAAAAGGGAATCATTCAATACTAATGACAAATGAAATACACCTCCAATGGGTCCCATCTCTAAACTGTCGTCAATTAAATGTTTAGCACTTTCTTCAGTTTGTAAATCGTTTGCAAAAACTTTGATTTCGGTTTCAAATAATTTCAAAGTTTTACTCAAAAATTCTAAACGTTTGAGAAAAAATCTTTGATAATTGGTTTTAACTCCAGTTCTTGAGGTGAGAACAAACTTTCGACCCCCTAATTGTATCATCCAATTGAGTAATTCCAGTCCAAAACCTCCTAAACCGCCGGTAATTATAAATACTTTTTTGGGATCAAAATATGTCTTTACTGTAGCCATGAGTTTAGGACTTGAGTTCAATAAACTAATGTCTTCTTTTTCTTCTTCTCTAATTTTTAATAGTATTTTTCCGATATGTCTTCCGGTAGTCATATGTCTGAAGGCCTGTTCTGCTTCTGAGGCCTCAAATATTTTATAATTAATTGGTTTAATACAACCATTACTGGAATTTTGATGAAACCAATTGAAGAATTTGTTGGCGTATTCGGGCATAACTAATATTATTTGATCCACTGATACACCAATTAATGATATATTTTTGAGAAATGCAAACATTCCGAGTCTTTTGTTGAGAATTAGATCATATTTTCCAATTTCGACGAATCTTCCATTCTTTGAGACGCACTGAAAACCTGCCTCTAATTTATCGCCGGTTAATGAGTTGAGCACCAGATTAACTCCTTTTCCATTTGTTGCTCTCATTAACTGATATTTGAATTGAATATCTCTTGAGTTGAATATTTTGTTTTCAGGAATTTTATATTTTTCTATCAAAAACTTTTTCTTTTCTTCTGTTCCTACGGTTACATATATATCACAATTATAGTACTGACAAACAGAAAGGGCCGCCTGTCCCACACCACCAGCCCCTGAATGAATGAGAACACTTTCGTCTGCAAAATAAAACAAAATAAAAAATAGACTTTAATTTAGTTGTTTATCACTAACTTTGTTTCAATTGAGCCCTTTCTATGAGTCCGTACCAAACCGTAATATAAGTGCTCAGAGCTGTAACCGATTCATTAATGGTCCAATTCTTAGGGATTGGTGTCACTAAGTGTTCGCTGGTGTCAACGAAAGAAGCCATACATCGACTGATACCAAAACCACAAACTCTCTCTCCAGTGTCGGCTCTTCGACCGCCAAATTCAAATCCTATGGCGTTATCGAAAAACATTGTCTCCGGTCCTGATATGAGTCGACCTATATTTCAACAATTAATTAATTAAAAGTCTAGTCATAAATGTTTTACAGACCGGTAGCGAACATAACATCTTTAAAATTGAGACCTGAGCTATAGATTTGACACCGAATTTGTTTAAATGGTTTGTTGTTTATATCATAAGATATATTAGAATAAAATAAATTCTTTGAGTCAAACCACTGAAGCGCAGAGAGATCTTTCGTTTGGCAAACATTTAAGAAGTAGTCTTCGGTCAAATTTTTATCAAAATCTTTAGTCAAATTTAAGTGACGATAAGTTCCTATTTTTCCCCCTTTAATAACATTAAGGGCCAAATCGTTGTTTAATATATCAGACATAATCTCATTCCGATCAGAATTGAGAGGAACTTTCAAACTATGGTCGTAATCAAAAAGACATCGGATTCTATCGCCTCCGGGTTCTAAACGAAGGCTATTTGCGAGACCAATGATACCATTAGAAGAGCAGTCATTGCCAACAATCCATAGATTTGTTTCATTGTTTTCATCGAAAACTTCTTTTAATTGAATTATTTTTTTCTGGAGTATATGAAACCAATTTTCATAATAATTTGTTATCTCAATAGATTGAACTTGGTGCTTCTCATATTGCTTTATTAACCCAACTTTTCTCATTAGAAACGCTTTGTTTCCAATAGAATCAGATTTTTGGCAAATAATAACAAATCCAATAGTTTTTGCGGATTCAATAAAAGCTGATATTCTTTCCTCCAAAAGTAAATTGTTTTCCTTTCTTTCAGTCATTTCAAATAAAGCCATTTCTGGTTCAGTATATCTGTATCTAAAGAAAGACAATAGAAATCCTTTGTTATTAAGGGAATCATAAATTTCTTGGAGTTGTTCTTCAAGTTTGAAATTCCATAATTGAATGTCGTCTCTAATTATTATTAAATCAATTGCTGTTAAATCTGATGGAATTAATGACTTCATTGGATTCCATTCACACAATTTAAATGACTTATTCTTATATCTATCGGATAATTTGTCCACTGATTTAACAGCCAGAGTGTAGTCAACATCAATCGGATAAATAGCAGCAAAGGCTAAATAATTGTCCACTTCTTCAGCCATAATACAATTACTTAAATTCATTTCGAGTACTTTTATCTGTTTTTTGGGCGAATTATTTTCGGAAACGATATCGAGAAGCGGTCGTAAAAAGCGTTCATTTTTTGTGATTTCATTTATCAAGTCTTTCGATAAATCGTATTCTTCTTTCAATAATAACTCATTAATTAAGTTGTCATTAATTTTAGTATTTGTTTTCAGTAATTGTTTGATATGATTTAAAATTGCTAAGAGTACTTTATTTCCAAATTTATCATGGTTATCTGTTTCAATAGATTCATTCAAAATATTATTATCTTTGTTTTGTAGCGTATTTTTTAGTTTTTCAGCCAAAAGATAACAATCCTTTCAATGGTTTAAATATAAGAATTAATTGAAAAGTTTGAAATTGAATAAAACAAAACTTACCCGAATATAATCTTCAATTAATCGTTTGTGATTCATATCAATAGCAACCGACTCATTGTTAGGTATGAATTGATATGATTCTAGCTTTAAGTCATTGGGATTAATACTTTTCCTCGATATGGGAACTGCTAACAAGTCTTCGACTTCGAGACCATTTGTAACTATAATTTTTGAGTTAATATCCGAATAAAATTTAAGTAAAGACTTGTATTTATGAAAACTTGAGTCAATCATTGTTTCTATTATTTGATTATTTGATTCCGAGAAAATGTCGACATTTTTTACATTCTGTTCTGCATTGCTTTCAATTATTTCCGCACAATTCCTGTCATTGATTTCCATGTTTTCATTTAAAGCAATCTTTGATTCAGAGATTGCATTAAATAAGACTTTGGGGTCACATCTTAAAGAGGATATCATAACGGGTACCATAAGTTTTCGGAAGGGAAGTGTCAGTGCCATTGTTTGAAAGAGTGAATCCAAAAATGTAATCCAATTGCCGTCCCATTCAACTAAACCACAGGTCTGTCCAATTTTCTTACAATTAAATTTGCGAATCTTCTTAAAGAGTTGACCATAATCATAGCCCTGTGCTCTTAAGTCTTTATAAATGTCTTCAGTTTCGAGCATCAAATCGGAGTCGAACTCTTTCTCTATATTTTGTTCGTGAAAAATATCTTGAATTCTAAGGGGAGAGTCTTCAGGAGAATAGCATCGGCCCAAACAGACCACTGTATTGCTGTCCATTACCACAAACTCTCCTTTAATTAAAAGTTATTTAAGAATATAATGAAAAATGAAAGTAAACGAACCGGAATTGTTATGAAATCTGACTTTAAGTTTTGTCGGTTCCGTTTCTGAAAGGAAGACCGCTCTTCTAAATTGAACTTCCTCAAATACCACAGAAATTTGGTTCCAAATTTTGCCTAAAGAAGAGGCCAATTGTCTCCACACAAGCATAAGATAACCGGTGGCAGGAAATAGAACAGAACCATCAATACAGTGGTCGGGAAGATATGATTTGAAGTTTCGGGACATATCGAAGCGGACATTCATATCGGCTGAGGTATAATTAAAATAATAATCCGGATATTTCTTCACTAAATATGAGTCCGAGTGTTCCCAACGAATCAATGAACTAATTGATTGGGTATTCCTGGAGACGGGCCACTCCACAGATGGATATAGACATTCAATTGATGGGTTGTAACCCATTTCATAGAGTTTTCCAATAGTTGTCAGAAATAAATCAATATTTGTGTCGTTTTGTTCTTTTTTGATAAGCGATAGATATATACTGTTTTCTAAGGTTTTTGATACAACTTTTGCAAAGAGACTGTGCGGACCCATTTCTATAATTATGGCATCGCTTGGTAATTGTCTTTTTAATTTATTATAAAAATAGACCGGGCTCATCAAATTGTGGACAAAATATTGAGCCGAAGCCAATTTCAACGATTCTTCTTTAGGTATTGATTCTGAAAATGCTGTTGAAATCCAAGCTTTTGATCGCTTTCGCGGTTCAGTTATGATTTTTTCCAATTCTTGAGTCATAGTTTGAGCGCAACCCTTGAGATATTGGCTGTGATATGGGATATAATTGCTCTCCAATTCTCGAACAAAAATATTTCGTTTTAATAAAGTTTGAATCAATTGTTTTGTCTCCTTATAAAGTCCTAAACAAGAGTTCAGATAAAAATTAGCTAGAAATAAAATTTTAATTTCATTACCGGAAACGACAACTGTATTGTCTGCGTTATTACAGACCACATCTACACCTTTTGGGCAAAGTTTGGTAGTCTCTTCCCACGACAAACCCACGACTGCCATCAAACCTTTTGGTATATTTCCATTATTTTCAGTGACTTTTCCTCTGATATAAGTAACCAAAAGGGCTTCTCTGGTATTGAGACATCCGTCAGCATAAGCACAGGCTATCTCTCCAAATGAATGACCTATAATTCCATTGGCAGTAATATCCAACTTATGTAAGACATCAGTCATTGCAATCTGTAAAGCAGTGGTCGCACAGAATTTGTTTGTCATTGAATTCATAGTATTCTTGTCGTCAGACAATAGTAGATATTTTAAGTCAATTTTAAACTCCGATAATATTTGATGGCATTCCTCTATTTTGTTGGCAAATATATCGATTTGCATCAAAGCTTTAGCCATTCCAGACCACTGTCCACCTAAGCCAGGAAAAAGAAACCAAATAGGCTTGGTCATTTTACTCGTAAACACTGTTGTCTGTCTTTTGTATTGGTATTCAATTTGATTTCCCTCTTTATTGGTTTGTTTGATGAAAAGCGTGCCTTCAATTCAATTAAACTCATAATTAGCTATATTTATAATAAACTATCAAATTTTGAATACCTCTGTAGGGAAAACCCGAAGATTTAATATTAGGTCTACTCTTCATAGTGTCGGTCAAAAGTGCCAAAAAGTCGCGACTAATTTTCTTTGGGTTTTTCTCAATGAAGTCAAACATTTCATTTAAAGCATTTTCAGTTCGACAGCAAATATTAATTATCCTTGGTAATTTAGATGCAATGCTATCATTTTCGTGACTACTCTTCTTGTAATTAGGCTCTAGTAGTAAATGTCCGTTGACACCACCCAAACCAAAATTGTTGAGAGCAGCGATTCCTTCATATATGACAATCAATATAAGATGGTTTTACAAAACAATGAAAGCATACCAGGAATATACTTCATATTCTTGTTAATGGGCTCAAGTGGTGGACACATCTCTGCAATACTGGGCTTTATTTTAGTCAAATGTAGATTCGATGGAATGCATTCATTTTCAAAGGCTATTAAACATTTGATAATTGAGGCCAAACCAGAGGCGGCTTCCGTGTGACCGATATTACTCTTTAAGAGACCAATTGGTAATGGCTTCTCACGTTTCGCTCGAACACAATATGCATTATATATGGCTTTAGCCTCCTGTGTGTCCCCCACCTCAAAGTCAAATATTAATTTAATTTTTCAATTGAAAGCAAATGATTACTTCAGTGCCGGTGCCGTGAGCTTCGAAGTAATTCACAGACAAAGGGTCGATACCGGCCTCTGTATAAGTTTTAACCATAAGTTCTTCTTGACTGTCAGCTGAGGGGAAGAACATTCCAATCTTTTTATTGCCGTCAATATTGATACCACTGTTCAAAACTGTTGCGTAAATACGTTTCGCACAAGACTTTCGCTGTAAGAAAATACAAGAAACAGTCTCTCCTCTAACAAATCCATCCGCTTTTTCGTCCCAAACTTTAGGAATACCATCTTTTGAGTTAATTTTTTGTCGCTGATAGATATGATTAGTAAATGGCTGTAGATTTATGCCGACTCCGCCCACAATTGCCTGTTGACACTTACCTTCAATTGAATCAATTTTATAAAATTGTCGTAAAATATTTGATTGTTTAATACCTAAACGCATATCATTAATAGCGATATCGAGAGCTACTAAACTGGAAGAGCAGGCGGTGTCGATAACCATTGACTTTCCTTTAAAGTCAAATATAAAAGATATTCTGTTGGCGTAAATACATTTAGCGCTTCCCGGATACCAAACAATTGTGTCGGTTAGAGAAGACTGTGAATCGGGCTGTACCTCATCGGGAAAGCCGTCGGGCATTCCCATCGAGGAATATCCAATATAAACCCCGGTATCAGTTCCTCGGAGGTCGTGTGGGTTCAATCCTTTCAATTAAAGTTATTAATAACGAAAGAACACATTCTATAAATACCGGAGTCAACAATGGCCTCATATGTTGTCTCCAGAAGAATTCTACCCTGGGGATCTATTTGGTCAGCCATCAAACCCACTAAACCAAAGAATAAACCATCAAATTTATCGATATTTTTTAATTTAGCCATTTTTTGATTCATCCCATATAAGTCTAAGAATAATGGCATCAAGGTAATTTTATAAGTTAGTAAATGACATACGATATACCTGTCGGCCACCGGCGGTCGTCTTCATTGAAAAGATCACAACTATTAAAAAGATTATTTGCAAATTCGTCGGTATTTTCTGATTCTGGAAATCGTCCGCTCATTCCAGTGATAACAATGTCTTCTGTCATAACAGAAGGAATGTGTGATTTCACAGACATTTCCCCAATATTTCAATAATTGTATCGTTGTTTCAATAAAAGTAAATCTAATGTTTTCTCAACAGAAGGATATAAACTATTAAATAAGTTTTATTCAAATTTCAATTGACTTATATATGAATCATTTGACCGTAAGATACCATTATGGTTATCATAAATTATCATGGTAGTTTCATACAATGTTCAGCTTAATTAAACAATTGTATCACAACCTTTATTTTAATAATAATAATCATATTTAGTGGTAAAGTGTGTCACTGTCTTAAACTGTCTTAACTGTGTATAACTGATTGACTGATCAATTAATTACTCAAATAAGATCTCAATTATATCGGTTTCTAATTAGATCGGAGTCACACCAATTACTTAATCTAATTATTAATGTTATCACAGCTATTGTGTTGAGCCGATCATCAATTTAAACAACAGATAATAAATGAATATTTCCTGATTTAATTGAAATCAGGGTTAGCCCAAATAAATCACAATTTAAATAATATCATATTTTTAAAATGTGTTGATATTATAGTTAAACACAAACCTCTCAATTTTAAATGCAATAAATCATAACCTATGAATCATATAACCTATGATTCATAGGCTATTCATTGCATTTCATAGCCTAA
>JAQIXI010002455.1:0-10274 GCA_034700165.1 Galumnidae sp. Gr-Ori-00277
AAAAATTTCTTTTCTTTGATTTCAAAGCGGAATATAAATTATAATAAATAAAATAATTGATAATATTCTCAAAGGAATCATTAATTTGTTGTACAAAAGAACACTTCATTTCTTGAGTTTTGTGACTATTATTTTGATTCATTTGAATACAATACAGTTATTTCTCAATTTAACCCAATTTTTGGCGCATCAAAAATGTTTGGCTTAAATCGAATTTGGCTTAAATAAAGTTTACTTAATACAGGATATATTTAACTATCCTTTGTTAAATACAAAGAAGGTACTAGAAAAGTCCGTGGCTTAAATCGAATCTAGCATAAATGGAGTCATTACTTTATGTTTTAATAGCAAAAAATTAAAGAAATCAGTTATATTTGATTGAATTTTGACCCAATTTTATACATTTTCTCTAAATTTGATATTAATTTCAATTGTTTTTAAATTCAAATATTTTAAGATTTGAAAATTAAATGCATCCAAAAGACATCCTTTTTGTCTTCAGACTAATTCATTAATTATTGTCTCATCAAAATTCATGTATTCATTAGATACTGGATTATCTGATATCAAGCAATCGATGTTTATTGATATAAGGCTATCATCAAAAGTGAAATAAGTGTCAAAAGTATAAATTATTTGGTTTTTATTTTTTTTCCATTTAAAATATTGTCAGGTTTTACATTATATTCAATATATTTTCTTTTATTTTAATAATTATGTGCTTATATTTAATGGAAATCTTCTTTTGTTTGAACTCCATTTTTATAGAAATATTTTCATTGATTAAATTTTTTTTAGTTATTTTTTGTTTATAAAACAAAATAATAGAATTATATAAAATCTCACTTATATTACATTGACTTCAATTTTAATTTGTTTAAATAGATTTTTGGTTAAATCAAATTGACTAAAATAAAGTTACCAAAGCATTATAGAGCCATAGAAACGATCGCTGAAAAAGATCTATGGCTTAAAACGAAATATTGTAGCCCTAAAAAATGAAAACCTAAATAATGTTCACTTAAATAGAGAATTAACTGTATTTTCATTCATTTATTGTGATATTTCTCTTTAGAAAAAGACTTTTTTCTGAATTTTAAGAGAAGTGATCGAGAATTGGACCGAAATATTATAAAATGGATTTCTATTTAAACTTTTTTTTTTCACAAAAAGATATTTTAGAGATATAGAGTTTGAGCCAATTTATGGATATTCACTAATTCATGACTTATTCAAAGTATTGAAAGAACAAACTATATTATCAAGATTATTTTTCTTAAGGATAAAATAATATTCTAGGTTTAAATAAATGATTTGCCGGATACAAGTATTTTGTTTTTTTGGGTTCTCAAAATCCGACGATTCCTTTGAATATATTTTGGTTTTATCCTTCTTATGACCTGTGCTTAGAATTTTCTTTGTATAGAAGTAAGCGAAAGAAACGCCTTAACACTATTCATTAGAGACTAATATTTGGTATTTGTTTGCATAGAATTAATTTTAAACAAATATATTATATAAAAGTCAGAAAAAGGTCAAAAGGTTATCAAAATGTGAATTCAATTATCGTTTCATTAAAATTGATATCAAACGTGAGTTTTACTTACGATTACTAAAATTGTATTCATTAGTGATATTTCAGTATTTTTGGTAAGTTTTCAAATATAAGAATTGAAAAGAATTGAAAAGAATTGAAAAGTGGACATAAGTATAGTCCACATCTCTTTCTCTCTGTTATTCTAATTAGCATTTGGTGATTAAAGGGTTAAATAATTGTGTACATCTTGGTCATAAAGTGTCTGATAAGCTTCACTACCGTTGCTATTAGTAACACAACTATCCTCTAAATACCCACCGAATTATACATAGAATTGGAATAGACTTCTCTTATTCCTACTCCACGGCAACCGTTCCTATGATTCGACGCAACTTTTATTTTATTAAAATTAATGCAACGAAACTAAAAATATTATATTTCGTTGAAAATATTCTTTTTATTGACAATCAATTTGAGACAAATATTTATTCCTTAACTCACTTTAAAAATACTCATTTGTTATGCAATCAAATAATACTATTAATACGCAAAGAATATTAAATTAAGAAAAGATTTAATATTTAAAGTAATTTTGAAAAAATACTAACCGTTGAGGAGAAGAAGAAATTCGTCGACAAATATCTCATACTCTTAATAGTAGATCAAAACTCACGAAAAAAGTAAAACTAATCCAAAAAATTTATTCTTTTTTGTATTGAACTCAAAAAATTAGAAAAATTTTCAATTAATGCAACGAAAAGTTGATTTTTTATTAAAATTCTATACATTTGAGTCATTAACCAAATCTAAAACAAATAAAAGGATTTGAGAAAAACTTAAATTCAATTAAATGTAAATATAGTGTTCATTGAAAAGTGGGAACTTTAAGAACACAGAATACGGGCTAACTTTACCCCAGACAGCGCTTAACAGTTTGCCAACGAATTTAAGCGCAGAATTACTACAAACTTTACTGTTTGAGAAGAGACACTCCTGGAGGAGAAAATCGATTACAAGATATCGACCAAACATTTTATTCATTCATTTTTAATACAAAAGCAATCATTCGTTTCATCGATACGATTGCAACCAAACAAATAAATTATTAAAAATATTAAAATTTAAATAAAAGATTATTGGCTTTGACTCTGATTTGTCTCTTCTTTTGGTAAATTTATATTCTGTATGGAATCCGAGCACAGTTTCATTGTATCGTCACTTTTCTCATTCGAATCTAAGCTTTGGCTCTGATTCTCATTATTTGAAGAAAAACATTCAGTGCTTTCATTTGTTATCATTTGTTCTGTTGTTTCGCTGTTATCTAAACGTAAGGTTTCAGAGCTATTCGGCAACTCTTGAGAATCTTCAGAAGCAGATACGGGTTCGCTGTCAGCGCTGTTCGTCGAGTCGTGCGGTTCAATAGACATGTTATTAACGGTTTCTTGAGATTCCGTTTCATTTTCTGGTCGTTCATTATTTTTATTATTCAAATCGTCTCTAATTTGATGTTCTTTCTTGAGCTGATCCAAAGCCTTTTCTACCATTTTTTGGAAAGTATTTGTGTCCACTGGTTTTGTGGCGCATTTTTTCCTCATATCTTCTTTGAACTGATCGCTCGCTTCAATAAATTTTCTCTTTTTATGAGCAAATTTTTCTTCAATTTGTTGTAGTTCTGCCTCCAATTTCTTTTGATGCATTGTTAGTGACTGGACCTGTCGTTTCAGTACTTGCATTCTAGCGTTGGTAACAACAGACCGAACGTCTGGAACAACAGTTTCGCTAAATATTTCGTTAATGAGTCGATGGTTGCGTTGATATCTGGCGGCCGCCAAATGTTTGATTGAAAACTCGTCGCTATCGTCGTCATCGTCTGCTGTTTGTAGACATACCTTTCCTTCGGACTGCTTTTGAGGTGAAGGAAATCCCTGTAATTAAAAAAAAGGGTTAGAGAAAAGTGAGTCGTTCGACAAATTGGGCGAAGGATTGAAGAAAAGCTGCAAAAAACCAAAAATATGCAACTCTTTGGTCACACAATTTATGTTCATTTCGGAGACATTAGACATGAATTCAGTTATAGACAACTGGAAAATGTCTCAGTTGTGGAAATTAAGAACAAATCTCACCAACGAATTGGTTGTGTGTTTGTCGATAACGTTGTGGTCATCCACTACTCGTTGTACTAATCGTATGATTAAAACACATTGAAATTCATCGAAATAAATGTTGGGATCGTTCGATACCTTTGGCTTTGGCTGAGATCCAGGACTGATATGCAGGAGAGTTATGATAGGACTTAAGTGAGTCGTTATATTCAACCTAAGCATAGGTTCGAGCAATCAATCAAACAATGAGTAAAACAATTAAAGTCAAACCTTTTCTGCTTCAAAGGCTTCAATATATTCTTGTTTTTGGTCGTCGGCTAAGTCTCTCCACATCTGACCTATGATTTTCCCGATTTCCCACAGTTTTAGATCAGGGTTTTGAGCCTTTACCACATCCCAGACCTATGCATTAATAGGCGTAACATTTTTTTCCAAAAAAACATCAGTTCTTTACTTTCTTTCGATACTTTTATTCATTAATAATGACTCAAATTAGAGAACTTTTTGAACAAAAGTTGCATATATTTGGTTCGAGTGACAGACATTTCATCTGATAAGAGGATCGACTCTACCATTCAATCCATAATAAGTTAAATAAAGTGTAAAATGTGCTAACCTTTCGACTGTAACGCATGTAAGGCATTAAAGGCTTATCCGGAGGTTTCGGTGGTTTTGGAAGTCTGTGTTCGCCCTAAGAATAGGTTCAAAAACAGCTTTTAATAAGCGGTGACTTTGAGACCAAACATTACTCAACTCACCATTAATTGTTGTGCCCTTTGACCCAATTTTGTCGGATTAAAACCCGGATGACTATATTGGGAGGACACAAATGGCGACGCATTGGCGCACATCTGATCCAAAAACAAAATAATTTAAAATTTCGTTAAATTAAAGAAAGTTTTTATTCAAAAAATTATTTATAGTTTGCGATCATTTCTATTGATTTCAATATCGACAGACATTTCATTGAATATCATTTAAAGGGAAATCTAATGACAATCATTAATAGAAACCTAATAATCGATGGAATAAAACAACAAAAATTACTTACAATTCAATCGATTTTCAAAACTTATTAAATGACACCAAAAGTCGAAACGAAGACAAAAATCAAAATTCAACTAAAAATGAGAACAAAGACTCAAATAAATCAATACTTCAGTCAATAGAAGGCATTAGTTGTGCGCAAACGTAACCACAAAACACAGGAAAACCTCAATAATATTCAAAGTTTAGATTAGAAAATAAGAAAAAAATATAGACAAGAGATAACCAAGAGATAACCAAGGCATCAATCTCTTAAAAATAAATGTTTTATTTGACAAAAAACAAATAAATTAAATTAATTCAAATAAAAATAAAATTTAACCAAAGATTTTGATAAATTGAATTATCCGTGATTTATGCATAATTTGTGCATGATCAATTTGAGACAATGTTCTTTTGTCATTCTTTTAGAAATACCCTTTTTTGAAGAATATATTTTTAAATCGAAATTATTTTATGACGACAACAGTATTAAAGTTTATTTGAAATCAATTAAATCTTAGTCTAAATTATATCAGTAATATTATATTAACCTTGCTTATAATTATAAAAGATATTCCTAATAATATTAGTAATGATCTAGATGTCTAGAATCATTAGCAAAATTTATGAAATGCTGAGAAGCCATTAATGATCAATAAATGAATCATTTGATGATTTTATAACTTTATTTATTATGTATTACTTAAGTATTATTTTAACCTTATTTTTAAATAACATTTAAAAGAAATCTTTTTATATACAGTTGTGACCCAAAAGCCTTTGTAGAGCTAAAGTGATTATTTTTTATAGATATAAAGTTAGAACAAAACCATAGTTGATGTTTGAAAATGAATTTGATCTAGCTTATGAGAGAGATTTTATAGCTATTAATCCATTAAAGAAGGTTTTGGGTCCGAATGTATGTCTGAAAAAAATTATTTATAAAAAGTGAATTAAGCCATAAATGGATGTAAATTAGAATTATTGACTCATTTTTTTCACAACATTTACGGATATTTATATAAAATTAAGTTATGATTAACAGAAAAAAATTAATGAATTAAGAGTTAGTTTTTATGCAATTTTTGTTCATTTATTCAAAAACTGGAATCGCTTTCAATTTCTTGAAATGAATTCAAAGGTCTTCTCTCACCAAATGTAGTAAAGCTTAACATTCGAGTGGATGTCTCTATCGGGGAATCCAATGATTTTTGTCTAATAATTGTGGGACAATAGCCAACACTTTCATCGTCTGTAGAGACGGATCGCATTACCCAAACATTTGTTTGATTTTTTGGTTTTAATAGCTTTTTGTGTTCCGTCTTCTCATTATCTCTTCGATCGGATGATATCTCTTCTCTTATATTCTTAATCGGAGGCCAATTCTCATTGGATTTCAAATTCTGTTCTATAGTTTCAAACGGATGAATGGCTCCTCTGATGCCTCTTATTTTTGGTAAAATATAATTGAAAACAATTCCCTGGAGTACAACCACTTCCCAAATATAACTGAATATAAAGTTGAAGATCGATGTCGTCATTAAAAGTAATTTAAAATAAAATGGAATGTCTTTAAACTGAAATCATTTCAAATATAAATATAAAATTATTTTAAATTAATTAAACTAATCTTACGTTAAGAAAATTGAGCACAAAATTTGGTGGATATAATATAACCCAATTGACCAAGATCACATTCAATAGTACTACTAATAAATATAATTCTGTAAAAATAAAATATCATAAGTTTTGTCCAATTTTTGAATTCACTCACTGTTTGAGAAAATACTTTTTCTGAAGGGAGGACCCGGACTGAAGATTATCGCAGAAATCACATATGAAAACATATTAACCGAAAATATAGCGAACGATAAGTGAGACGGGTCACATTTATGAATACGACTTATATCAAAATCAAACGACTCATACCTTAAAAAGAAATTCTCGTTATTAATAAAATTAAGATTAATTTGAATTTTAATGGAAATGTGTTTTATATTTATTAATAAAGTAATGACTTTATCTTTAAATTAAATATAATTATAATTATAGTTATATTTCGGAATTTTAAATAACTATAAATATAATAAGCGGTTAATTAATTAATCGATTAATTAAGCGGTTAATCAATTAATCGTCGCTCGCCTTTTCCAATATCTTAATCTGATATATTGAGGGTTACCTTGATATTTTTTTACTAAGGTGACCAACATTCTGGGTTCAGACTCAGTATGGTCCAGCTGGACCATATGCCCCAGCTTAAGTTAAATTAACCTAGGTTGATTTCTTGATTGGGATTGATAGTAGGAGGAATAACATTTATTTTTGATGCCAAGATCATTAAAATCGGTTGAGAAATAAAAACGTAGCGGTTACTTGAATATCAAGATTTTAAGCAGGAAACCCTATTAAAATCAAAACTTGCTAGGACCTGAAATTTTTTGTGATTTTTAGATAGGGAACATGATGTGGAACAACTTTTTTTGCTTGACACTTTTTGATCAAAGCTAAGGTAAAGCCTCCAAATGGTGTCCAATTTGTGGGAATTACACTTTATTATATGACTTTTTACTAAATTGGATGCCCCTGGCCTTTACTTTGATCAAAAAGTGTCAAATCGGTTAAGCCATTCCAAGGATATTCCCAAAAAGGCGAGCGACAAGATTAATTGACCGCCTTATTAAGCTATATTATATAACCATGTATATTTTATTACAATATCGGAGTACTCAATGAAAAAAATGTGTGAATTAAGTGTTAATAATGCAGTGGAAGTGGAAGTATAGTCGAGACGTTTTTACGAATTTTAATTAAAAAGAATTGTTTACCAAATTTGTGTTGAAGTGATTCTTCTGACCACTAAATAAAGTAATATTTGAAAGAAAATAAATGAATACATCGAGAATTGAGGCAAAAAACTGAGAACAGTTCGCGTCGGCATTTGCTTCACAATTATAGGATAGGCTTGAGTTGTGCCGAACACTAACGGCGGTAATAAGTTTAATATGATGTCAACAAAAACATAAGCACCTAATCATTAAACAAAAATTAGGTAAAAGTTTTGACTGGACATTGAGCTAACCGTCTGATGGCTTATATCCCTCCCAGAATAAGATGAGGACAGTTCCCAAAAGTACAAAACAATAACAAACTTGGTATTTAAAAGCTCCAATTGTAGCCGAAAGGGTGGCTCTTCCTTCACTTATTAATATGGGAACACACGATATATCTTTGTCTCTATAAGTGAAGGGTGAGGCCACTGATGACTCCGCAACCGATAGTGAAATACCAGCGTTTGCTTTTCTGAGAGCACCACAATCATTGGCCCCTTTTATTAGCATGGTAAATTAATAAATATAAAAAATATGTTGTAATGATAATAATAATACCATCGCCACACATCCCCACCTGATGACCCTGTCGTTGTAGTACTTGTATTAGATCCAACTTCTGTTGTGGTGACATTCTTGAGAAGATGGTCCCCTTGTGTGCGATTTGATTAAATAATTGGTCGTCATTTTGTCGAATTAGGTTAAAGGTATAGCCATCCAAAGCAAAGTGATACCTATTGTTAGTTTTAATGAAAGGCAATACTTCGAAGTCGTCGTCATTTTTCTTAAGATTTAGTTTTTCACTAAAACCGGGAAGTTTTGCATAACTGTAATGAACTTTTAGCACCTGATTTGCATTTGGGCTCTGATAGAGTTGGGCCTCAACTTTAATAACAGAATCCGATTCTTCAATCAAACCGGACTCACGTCCAACACTTATTGAAGTCAATAAGTTGTCTCCAGTTATCATAACTGAACGAATGTTTGCATTTTTCAAATCACTCAACACTGGAATCGTTTCTTTTTTAAGTCTATTTTGAAAGACTATAAACCCTTCAAAGTTTAATTTCGACTCCAATTCTTCGCGACTCAATTTAAGAACAGTTTCTAAGTCAGAGTCAATTTGTTTGGAAGCGGCCGCTAATACTCTGAGACCATCTCTCGTATATATATCCAAAACCGATGAAAAATCTTTGGGAACCGTCGATGGATTGCAAAGTGAAAGGACTATTTCTGGCGCCCCTTTAAGTAAAACTAAATATTCTGATCGATCGGATGGCCTCACAATTACAAGCATTCGTTGTAGGACTGATTCAAAGGGAAAGTGTTTGAAAATACCGAAAACCAACAAATTATTAATGTTTTCATTTTGTTTTGGGCCAACAATTCGTTCCGGAATTTTATCGAAACCCATTTCATTAGTGATTATATCTTCTGAAAAGAATCGCCAATTCGTTGATTCAAAAAGTTTTAGATCTAAGTTTTCTCCGTTCACTTTACCGTCGAATTGATTCAGTGAATGACAGTTACCTAATGTTAGGACCAGTTTGTTGTCTAAATCCAATTGTGAAACGTCTCGAATGGGTTCAGTGAAATTACTGTTCAAAACGGGTATTAAACCTGAAAAGTCTATCGAATCTTCAGTTAAAGTTCCGGTTTTGTCAAAACACACGACATCGAGACCACCACAACAACTGATTACATTTGGATTTAGACAGAATAAGCCCTTTTTCCTTAAACGTCGTTGTGCATGACCATTTATTGATGTCATTACTGCAGGCAAAAGTGGAGGTACAAGAAATGTGGTCACATCCACCACTATTATCACTATATCCTTGAAGAGTGCCTTTAAATCAATTTTTAGAAAAGTTATCAAAAAAAAAGAAAGAAAGAAAAGTTACCCCAAAATAGTAGAATCGATAAGCAGTGTATGCCATACAAGGAATTCCCAAAATAAAGAAAATAGTCATACATTTTATTAAATCGTATTTCAATTTAAAATTCGCCGCTTTTGGGAAAAGAATACTTCGAACTAATTCTCCTTTTGTTGTATAAAATCCTATTAATTGAATGAAATCATAGATTAAATTAATATAAATTTCAGTGAAATACCGGTTCGAACGACAATCGCCTTAACATAATTGGCGTCCATTGACTGTACGCTAAGAACTTTAGTTCCACAAAATAGAGTATTATTTCTATGAGAGACCGGAGAATAAAGTGAATCGCAGTCATCGGTTAGCGATACTTTACTAATGGGAACGCTTTCCCCGGTCAGTATACTCTCGTCTATAGTGCAACTGCCACTCATGAGAACAGCATCGCATTCCATTGCAAAACCTTGAATATGAGTCGGAATTATAATGACATCACCTGGTACCAATTCTTTCGACAACATTTTTACTTGATTTCCGTCTCTCATTGCCGTTACTTCAGATTCTGAGTCAACTCTTTCTCTCAATGCAATCGATTGCTAAGAAATTTTCATTAATTTTACCCTCAACATTTGAAGCAATTGATAATTTACCTTTCTTGTTTGATATACGTTTAGTGAAACCTATTTTGATGTCAGAGATTAATATAATTATAATATCAATGAATATAAAACGAATTAAATATAATTTCAAACCGAAAAAATTGAGAGCAAAAGAACACAAATCGAAAACTGATAGTAGAGTTGAATCATCCATATTATAAAAATAAATATTTGGTAAATATAAAACGGTTCCATTATCTGTTCATCCATTCATTTGACCACCAAATATACCAAGCACA
>JAQIXI010002456.1:0-10273 GCA_034700165.1 Galumnidae sp. Gr-Ori-00277
TATTTTAATAAGTGTTTATCGAAACTGAAAGCACTTTATTCTCATTTAATTTTACGATAAGTAATAAAAAACTAAAGAAATTAAAGAAAAAAACAATTCGAGACTTATTTGGAAATAAAGTGAAGAGAAAGAGTTAATCGAATTTTGTTTACAAAGGATGAACAGGTTTACAATGGAAAGCGATGGGTGTGCACTAAAATTAGCCCATTTTCGCCTCAATTCGGTAATTGTTGTGAAGAATAGATTAAAATTTCAAATAAGATATTATTCAGTGAAAAGAGACTCAAATTTGAATTTCAAATTGAAATGCAATTAATGTCATATAATCTTATAAAACATATTTAATCACATTTTCATTGCTAACACACAAAAAAGTTAACTAATATTAATATTTAATTTCCAGATTTAGTTTCATTTCCCACAAGTTTTTTACAGAAAAGCATTAAATCAATTTTCAACTAAAAATCATTTCTTGGAAATCCTTCGCATTTAATGATAGCTCAAATAAGGCCTTCAATTTTAAGATTCAATTCTTAGATAACAAACATTTCAAATATTAATCGAATTTTAATTTGATTTTTGAAGAAAAATAAACTCAAATACAAATTTTCTAATAACAAGTCATTAATAAATTGATTAATTGACTACAAATTAGTTCACTTTTTGGCAAAACTACAAATATTTCATTAATTTTGTTGATTTCAGAATAAAGTTACCGGTTTATCACAGGAGTCATTTTTATTGAAAATCAACTAGATTCAATTTTATTTCAATACTAAGTGAACAAAATTTTATAAAAGTTTCAAATAGTATATAAACATTTCAATAATTAATTCTTAAATTCATTAATATTTTCAAACGAATAATAATAATTAGTTTAATAATTAAATCATTTTATAATAAACTATATTTTATGTGATATTTAAAAGTTAATAATTTTTATGTTTCCCATCTTTACCTTATAATAAGTTTTACCTTGCTCTAAAGTTAGCATGGCCAAGTTCAATAATTTGAACCCAAAGTCATTCATATATTGTCTATTGGGTGACATAAGTTCAACACATTATAAGCTCATTTGCATGTTTTTGGCCATGCTAACTCTAATATATTGCTTAATAGATATTGAAACCAGCACATCATTTAAGGATAGACCTAATTATGTAAATTAAAGACACAATAATCAGATAAAAGAAATTATTTATAGACATTAATAGGAAAAACACATAAGAATTAGAAGTTATAATTTTCGGTGAAATTTTCATTTATAAGTTATGGTAATTCAATATTGACTTCAATAGATTGTGAAGAAAAGTTGAGACAAATGATGGCCATAGCCTTCCTTTTTATTAAACATTGATTTCACATTTAATTGCTTTCAATCTTAAGAAATATATTTCACCTTGCATTTGCCCCCTCTCTCATTATTATATTTATGAGTCATTCAAATATTTCTCATACTATACACATTTGGACTCATCGTTCAGCCCTCAAAAGGCCTTTTGACCTCTTCATACAAATGATCAAGCAATATATTTTATAGAGACAAGGTAGGACTTAAAAAAAATATTCTGAATATATAATTATATAAAAAAAGAAATTCATTTAAAATCAAAAAAATAATGCCTTTGAGGCCAAAGTGAAGACAAATAGATGTAAGAAATTTTTCTATTATAAAGTGCTCTTGCAAATTAATTTTCGTATATATTTTGCATTTAAACATTTGCACTTTTTTAAACGGCAGTCGTTTCAAGAATTATGTTGACTGTTGTCGACAATAAGTAACATTCATTGGGACACAACTATTGTCCGACACTTCACTACTATTTGACGGCAATATTCAACAATTCTTGAAACGACTGTAACTAAAGTGAAGTCAAAATTCGAATAAAAATATATTGAGATAATTGTTTGGAATGAATGACAGGTCGTGTCAGAGATCACAGCTTTGGATCACATCCAAAATGAGCACTGAATAAGAGATTGTCTCTAACGGACGTCAAAACATTTTCTTTAAAAAAGATATTCATAAGTATATTAAGAATAATTTTTGAAAATATTAACGAATAAAAACCGGAACCTTTTCGGCTGAGAATCTAAATTAAAATATCACTAATTATGAGCTTGATCAAATTAATTAAATTGATATAATCAATAAAATAAAAGCCAACAAAAAGTTCATAGATAATTAATTAATAACTGATTAAATAATGTCAATACTTATCAAAACATTTAAGAATTAAAAATGGACTCAAAATTTTAGGGCCACTCATGTATTGACAATACTTATCGAGTCGTCCAAAATATTCAAAGTGTCCTTGCTAATTTAGCAATAATAAGGCAAAACTTTGATGTTACGGTTGACTTGCATCGTTTCGTTTAGTTTTCGGATATTTCTCTTCTCTCTCTCCATCTTCTGTTCGTTAGTCTCTCTTCTGTCCCCCTTTTGGAACATATTTTGATAATCGCGTTCAGTGTTCTGAGCGGCGACGTGTAGTTTAGCCCTATAGGCCGCCAAATCCGCGTACTTTACAGGAATTGGTATCGATATTGGGGTCAGACATCGGCAATAAGTAAAGCACATTGAGAAGGCCAACAATTGTAAATTGTCCTGGCTCAAATTATGATCGTTTCGTAGGACAACATATTTTGCGTGACGTGAAGTTCCCTTAAATTCATTCAAAATAACGATTAAAAAATTAATATTATTATTAAATTATTAAAAACCTGAAGAGTTTTATAATTAAAAAGGAATAAAAAACAAAACAATTTCAAAGAAAAACATTTCATTTCGTATAACTTAAAACATATTTTTAAATCAATTATAAATTGCATTCAAATAAAACCAAAAATTAAAAATACATACAAGTCTTCCGGTGTGCGAACAGATATGGAATTCATTTAAATCAGGATTAGTTATGGTGTGATCCACAACTGTTCCGGAAGGCATGTTATACTGTGGTCTGCCATTTCGATCCATTATAGGTTGTGAGAGGAAAATCCTCGTGTGATGTCGTTTTTGAACCACATATGCCGTTATTTTCGGCCTTACAGTCGGATTAAGTTTTTTGTAAGCCTTTTCTATTAGAGGTATTTCTCCTTTAAGAACAGCGTCGAGTTGACTATCGGAAACTCCATCTCTAAAAAGAACAATATTTTCGGGGAATTTTCCATTGAAGTGCTTAAATCCATTCATAATATTTGTAAACATAACATCAAAGTCTTCAATAAACTCTTTGTTTTGTCCCTGAGCTGAAACATTTGCTATAAATTTAGTGAAGTCGGGATCATAACTGCCGACGACTGCAGCGATTGATGACAAAACCCTTTCATTGGCCAAAGGGTTGTGAATTCCTGGATGTGTAACATCTGCGCCGATAACAATTGTTTTCTTATTTTTATCAGTCAAGAGTCGCGAACGAAAAAACTCGTCCTGTAATGACTGGTTTTGACCGTTTAGTTTGGCGTTTGTCTTAAGCAGAAAGTTATTAAAATATCCCGGTTTTGTCCTCATGAATAGATTGTCCTGAATGCACTGGGTGATTATTCCAGTCTCTATTTCCGATATATATTTAATATATTCGTACAAAATGGTAGGCTTTGGAGGAATGCAGACAAACACCATTTGAATTGTCTTTGACTTATCCTTTTCAAGGCTTTCCATTATACTATAAAACAAAAAGATTATCATTTAATTAACATTAAAAGTGATTTACTTCTTAAAAGCTTTCATTTGAGTTCCAGTGTTTCGAATGTCTTCATTCTTCCCAATAATTTCAGGCAGAGAAACATTAAAACCCATTCCTTGTGCTGTTCTAATCAGACCAAATCTTTCATTATTGAAAAAGTTATGAAAATAATTGTTCAAATCATTCTTCACTTTTGGCGACAAATTAAGAAAAACCGCTTTTTCCAGGGGAACTGTTTTATAAAGTCTTCTGTTATCTCCCCTCACATTCGGTTGTTTCAATTGACGGCCGCTTAGTTTAATAGGATTCGGTACAATTTCAAGACCAAACGCATCCATCAATGTTTTGCTCTCTTTGACAATCATTTCCAATGATTTCTGGATCAATTCAAACCTTTGGGGAGGAGTTTGAGTGTTCGTCGATTCCACAATTTCTTTTTGTATTTCGGGATTAATTAATGATTTGGGCATCGATTGGTTCGGATAAACCCAACAGATCTCCGCCGGTAAATATTTCGGGTTCTCTCGAGTGCCGCCTTTTATTTTAATTAAAGGCATTCTTCTATACTGAAGATTGATTTTGTATTTGTCCTGGAAGTATTGCCGAAGAGTGACCCGACTGTTGGGATCGTTATCATCAGTGAGAAAGTTATGCTGATCAGGGGTTTTGTCAGCCATACATTCAATAATAGCCTTTCGTTTTCCGCAATGGTTTGTAAAGATCTTTAAATCCCGAAGTTTTGTGGAGAGATAATGGATGTCTTCAGCGCTGATGTCATCAATTCTATTGACATTTAGTTCACTTTTAATGAAATCAGTGAGAGGTTCGTCAAAATTACGAGTCCTGAGAGTTGTAGTGACCCGATCTATATTAGTAGTCAAACCACTTTCCGTCTTAAGTATACTTTGGTGGTGACCGAAGGCAAGGGAACAGTTCTCATTTTTTAATTGTTTGGCATTTTGGGGGTCGAATAAGTTTCTGCCGACTCCGACGAGTTTGCGCTGCGGTCTATCGCGCAGAACGATATCCATAACTTGTCGGACGACTTCAAAATCGTCGGAAGTGTCCAATTGAGTCATCGGAACATTTCGAGCAAATTTTATCTTAACTTCAAAGGTTTGTTCCGGATATCCGTCTAACTCTATCTTCACTTCACGAATGAAGTTTTCTTCACCGATTTGAAGCCCTTCCACAGTATAGAGATTTTTGTTGCCATCAAAAGCATAGGCTATTTGTTGGCTTATTTTTTCACCCTTTTCTTCAACTTCTATGTTGAAGACGTCTGGGTTTTCGTTCGCCATTTTGTCGATAATCTGTTTATTTTCGTTCTGTTTTTCAATTCTTATATTTTTATTCTTCTCAGTCATCGCCGATTCTTTCCCGTCTCTCCTCTTGAGAGTGATATCGACGTCGTAGTGGACGACTATTAATTCTTCACTTTTAGTCACAATAACCGGGAAGTGGTTTGTAATCAGTTCGACCTCTTTTCCCACTTTTCCTTTAACTGTGTTTTCATAATCTGGAAGAATATCTACAGTTTTGGCGATTTCGGTTACGTCAACAGTAATGGCAGAACTGTCACCAGAAGGACCGGGTCTTCTATAATCAGTTCGAGGATATTTATGCTGATCCTTTCCTCTACTATAACCACTCTGTGATGGCCCCGAACGACGTTCATCTCCTCCACCGGTATGACCACTGCTATAATGACTTCTCTGTCCGCTCTGTCCACTACTTTGTCCACTAAAACCGGGTCGACTCATTTGATCGCTTCCACTTCTCTGATAACCTCTGTCTCTATCTCTGTCTCGACCACTGTCTCGACCACTATCTCTACCACTGTCTCTATTTCGGTCTCTATCTCTGTCTCTGTTATCTCCTCTATGACCCCAATTACCTCCTCCTCCTCCACCTCTATCTCTATCTCTATCTGTTCCACGTCCACGTCCTCCTCGTCCTCTTCCTCTGTCTGTAAATAATGTTTTTTACAATTTATTAAATGATTAATCGATTTTAAAATAAAATGTCGACTAAAAAATCAATAAAATAGAGATGACTTACAGTCAGACATTAATTGATATGAATTGTTGACCAAAAGTATAAACTTTTATGATTGCATTCACAGACAGACAATAAATGGACTGAATTTTAATAAATAATATTCATATCAATAACAATGTAATAGAGGTTTGATTTAATTACTTACTATTTGTCTCTTTATTTTGTTTACCACTGTTTTTGTTATATCAGACGTGAATTCAATGAATAAACTAATGGTTACTTCACTACAAATAAGCGATAAATAACTTAATTATGACTTTTCAGTCGACGATTGGCTTAAAGTAAAACCCAAACAAACCATCAGTTGTGACGAAATGGTGTGCAATAGTCTCTGCAATTGCTTTACTCATATATTTCAGTATTAGATACTTTGCACTTTAATAAAATTTTGCAAAATCACCATGGATATATAAAGGTTGAAATTAAGTTTTCCAGAACTTTGTAGAATTATTGCAAGATTAATTTCTGTTTATTTTTGACTCACATTTGTTTTATGATCTGATAATTAATTTATTTAAAACTATTGAATAAACACTGGTTTTAGTTTTTCTTTTTATAAAAACTAAACTTTTTTTATGTTTTGTATATAAAATCAAGAATTGTTTCAAACGTTTTAAAAACGTAACAAATTCTTAATAATTAGTTAATAATTAATAATTAATTAATTAAAGGTTTCAAATATCACTAAACTATAGAAAACCTGTAGTTATATTTCCTGTCCTTTCAGTAGTTTTAAGAAATTTCTATGATTTCTATGATTAATAAAATTAATTTTTAAAGAATTTATGTAATATTTATAATAAAATTCATTAATAATTAATTTTATTAATAATAGAAAATATTTAAAATAATATTTTGTGAGAATTTTTCTTTAATTTAATTAAAAGTCAACAATCATTTAAAAAGTATCACATAATGCACTACATCTCAAATATTCAACAAAGAATAATTTGTGCTCGCTCATTTACAATATTACATTTAAAATTTAATTTCAAATTTAGAACAAAACTGATTCAATAGATCTTTATATCAATAGATATGAATAGAAGTTCTGTTGTTGTCGTCCTTTTTAGTCTAGTGTTAGTCTCCCTGTGCTTAGGTTTAGATGGTGTCAATTCCTCTCAGACTAATTCCACTCAAAACTCAATCAAAACCAATGAAACAAATGATGAAAATCAGTTCAATCAATGGTCTAATAAAGAAGAGGTCAACGAAAAGGCAAACATATTATTAGAAAAAGCATTAGAACTATTGCATGAAAGCAATGATAGACATAATGTAAGGAAAGCCTACTATTTGTTGGAAGAATCGGCTCAACTCAATAATTTAAGGGCTAAAGAAATGGTCATCCATTCATATCTTTTCGGAGATCCCATGCCTTTAGATGTGGGCAAAGCGTTCGCATATTTAAAATCAATTCCCGTGAATAAGAGCGGAAGGGCTCACTTTCTCATTGGATTCATTCATTCAATTGGTTTTGGCGTCAAATTAGACCAAAAGAAGGCTTTAATTCACTATCGAATTGCAGCCCAACTAAACAACCCTTTGGCCAAAATGGCGATCGCTTTTCGTTTTAATCACGGATTAAGTATTGAAAAGAGTTGCCGTAAAGCGCTTTCTCTATACGAAGATGTGTCCACTCAAGTAGTGGAAGAATCAGAGTTTGTCGGCGGAAATCTAATCGTTGAACAACACTTATGGCTAAAGAAAGAGCAGTCAAATATGAATTTAGGTGTAATAGATAAGGATCTGATCGCGTACTATGAGTTCTTAACAAAAGGAGGTGATACTAAAGCCAGAGTCACTTTAGGAGAGCTCTACTTTTATGGGGGATATGGCGTACAAAAGGATCGAATTAAAGCTTTTAATTACTTCAAAAAATCCGCCGAAACTGGAAATGGAAATGCTTTGGCCTTTTTAGGGAAATATTATTTAGAAGGCATTCATCCCATTGAACAAAACCTGAGCCGAGCCTTTGAACTGTTCAACGAATCGGCTGAAATTCATAAAAATCCGATCGGAATGAATGAGTTGGGTTTAATGTATAGATATGGGCGCGGAGTTAAAGTCGACTTTGAAAAGGCAGTCAAATATTTCAGAAACTCTTCCACTCAGGGATGGACTGACGCTATCTTACAGTTGGGGACAATGTATTTAAAGGGTTTGGGTGTCACTCGTGACTATCGACTGGCAGTTAAATACTTGACGTTCGCCTCAACTTCTAAGCATTTGTTGGCCAACTATTACCTTGCTCAATTGCATTCCAGAGGAATGGGTGTTATGCGGTCCTGTTCTAACGCACTTCCATTAATGAAATCAGTGGCCGAAAGAGGAATTTGGTCTGAAATGTTAGCCGAAGCTAATGATGACTACGAAAATGGTTATAAAGTTCGGGCATTCCTTAAACTCTCACTTATGTCAGAAGTGGGATATGAATTGGCACAGAGTAATACCGCATTCATTGTAGAAAATGACAAGATCAATTCATTAAAATATTATATCTCTATTGGACCGACTCTTGCACTCAAATATTGGACAGACTCTGCACTTCAGGGCTCAGCCTATTCTCGAATCAAATTAGGAGACTATCATTACTACGGTTTGGGAACTCCTGTGGACTACAAATTGGCCGCTCATTACTATCTTAAAGCATCGGAGTTCCGATACTCAGCACAAGCGCTCTTCAATTTGGGTTATATGACTGAAAAAGGACTCGGAGTGCAAAAGAACCTAAAAATGGCTAAAATCTATTACGAAATGTCCGCACAAATCGATAGCAATGCAAAAGTACCCGTCTTTTTGGCCAAAAGCAAACTTACAATAATAGAAACCATTGAAAACTTCTTAAGTTTATTCGATTTGAGTCAATATTTTGGCCAAAAATGGGATATTATTCTAACCGCTATACTTTTAATAGTTTTAGTCTTTATTGTGAGAAATCGTTAATCAAATTATATTTTATCGAAATTTTCATTCAAATGAATGTCTAATAAAGTCATTGAATAAACGATAGAAAATATTTGCATTTATTTGTCATAAGAATATAAAAATGAGTTTTAGTCAATCAATAGCTTAATATACATAACATTAGATCCATATTTAATAATAATAATAATAATTGTAATAAAATATTCAAATATTGAGAAAATCATTGAAAGTTAAGAATTGCTTAAAATTTAATACATTTTTAATCCAATGACTAAAAGGGATATAAATTATAATTTAAGAGAAAAAAAACGAATTAAAACTTAAAATGATTTAAACCTAAAATGAATTGCATTTTATGTTAAATATTTCCAAATAATAAACATAAGAACACAGAATATAAACATTCCTCCGAAGAGAATGTATTTGTCGGTCTGACCCCTCTTTTCAATGAGTCTCATAACAGTGTTGGACAGACCTAAAGTGTTGCCGATATCTATGAGTCTCTTTCGGGCACTTTTCAGAATTCCTCTCTGGTCTCGAAGACCGGACAGAATAGAAGAGCCCGAACTCAGCATATCGTCGATATTTGAGTGGAAAGACCGAAGTTTAGCGCTTTCGTCGACATAATAGTCTCCGATCGCGATATTAGTCTCACTATTTGTGGTGAAGCGTCGGGTCAGGAGTTCTTCCCTCTCCCGTTCCTCCCTTTCCTTTTGAATACGTTTGTGATGCAGATTACGTAATGAAGACAACAAATGTCTGGAGTCGTACCGGAACTGATCCAATCGTAGTTTCAGTTGTGGTCTCTCGTGAGGACTACTTTTGTTGACAATAATCTCTAATTTCTCGCAATTTGTGTCCAATTGTTTAAGTTTTGACTCAATTTCTGCTTCAATGACAACACCATTACTCGGATCGTTCAGAGCTATTGTTGACTCCAATCGAGGGAATAACACTTCTTGTATTTCATTAATTAAAATATTGGAAGAACTGTACAACGACTCCATCGACTAATTCTTCTTAATTCGTATATTAATTAAAACATAAGTTAAGTATAATATCACCTGATTTTAGTCAAAACAAAACTATACTACACGTGGAAAACAAATAAAATTTGTTGACATTTATAGTCATAGAAACACATTAAATATCAACAAATGTTTTGCTTATTTTAAACCCTTATTCGCACCAAAACCTATTTTGTTATAAACTTTTAGTACTTTTATAAATACAATTTTCCTTTAAATTTAATATTAAATATAATGAGGAAAAGTCCTAATTATTAGCAAATCTTAATTTAGTTTTGTTTTTATCGTTAATCGATTGGCAGACGATTTGTTTAAATCAAAATATAAACAAAATTTAATTATTTTTAAGTGATTTAAACGGAAACCAATGGATATCTGCAAACGTTTGGCATATATTCAACAAATGAGTGAACTTTTAGTCACTTCAGACCCGAACTCAATGGCGAACAACAAATTGTCCTCATTTTACGGTTATTTACTCAAAGA
This sequence comes from Galumnidae sp. Gr-Ori-00277, assembly GCA_034700165.1. Taxonomy (NCBI): domain Eukaryota; kingdom Metazoa; phylum Arthropoda; class Arachnida; order Sarcoptiformes; family Galumnidae; species Galumnidae sp. Gr-Ori-00277. The sequence continues at coordinate 10,190 of JAQIXI010002456.1, forward strand.
GATATCACTCAAACATCAAATCCATTCAATCGGTTCCGACGAATACAAAAGGAAAAGATGTGGTAAATGTTATTCACTAATCGA
>JAQIXI010002457.1:0-10271 GCA_034700165.1 Galumnidae sp. Gr-Ori-00277
GTAATTAATAATAAAAACAACAGAAAACATAATAGAAATGCATAATAGCGTTAAAATTACAGTTTTTAGATGAAAAATTTTTTTGACTTCAATATTTTTAAGACTTACAGTTTGCTAAAAACTTGTAAAAATTCATTTTTTGCCAATAATTGTTAGTTTTTAGCTATTATTCATATAAATATTGTTAAATATGACTGTAATACATGCATATATGAAGAAAAACGCCTAAAAAACTACCTAGGAGTGAATTTATAGCGATTTTTGTGATTTTGAAAATACCCCCTCCCCTATACATATTTATTTTATTTAATTTATTCCGCAAATAAATTTAGATATTCTACCAATTCTTTTCTTTTTGACTCTAATTGTGAATTGATTGCAGGCCTACCTGCAGGACCGTTGGGAATGGGTGTCTTTTGAAGTTTTGGTTGAGTTTGAGGATTATATATCTGTGCTTTCAGTAATGTAAATAATTTTTTCACCAAGAATGTCATCTAAAGAGATACCAATTCTTTTTCGTATAACCTTAAAATTCGAATCTGTTTTTATATTAAATAGAATAACTGCTGATTGAACGAAGACATCACTTAAAGAGTTGACACGAATTATTACATTATGATTATAAGGAATTGAATTTTGCTTCCAATCTTCTACAGGCAATACTTCATAAGAGTCAACTTTTATTATGAAATCATTATTTTCTTGAAAAATTTCAACAATGACAGGGTAAATTATATCAGGATTTTTTTCCAGTGAATAAACAATATTTGTTGGGAAAGACATGTTTTTCTGAGTCAATACTAGAAAACCAGAGCTTGAATAATGTGATTTAATCACATATTTAATATCATAAAGTGATGCTTCAGTTATATCTACTCTACGATAGTATTGATTTCCATAAAGTACTGATCCCTTAACTATAATCTGAATGGGATCGCAATCATAGATAATGTTTTCACCATATTTTCCGCTATTTATGATGTATTGTTTGAAGTCTGGAATCAATTCAGAGGATCCAATGATTACAATTCTATTACAAATTTTAACATATTTGAAGAAATTCTTGTCTAATACTTTAAATGATTTTTAATTATATCGTAATATTTATTTTGATTTCCTCTCGATCTTATAAGACACGGCAAATATCGCGGGATTTGATTCCGTGGAAATACTGACTGAAATAACTTCGGCCGCAATCGCTTATATTAACGATAACTTTACAAAAATAGAAGTTTGGTCTGAAATATTATTCTTTGCAATGAATGGCAATTTATGTAATGTAGCAACTGTTGAGATCAGTTACAACCAAATCAAATATAAAAATCTTTTTAAACACAACTTAAATTCGAAAGATATAGAAATTATAAAGGGATCGAAACCACAAAATATTTTTCATAAAATTGCAAGTTTATTTAAATCTGAGTTTGAGAAAAATATTCGTAAAAAAATTAAACATTCGAAGAATATTGTAATTATTGGTTCATCAAAACTTATTCCGTATCTTACAAATTACATCAAAAGCACCATAAAATATGCTAATAACATAATATATGATTGCGATCCCATTGAGATAATAGTTAAGGGATCAGTACTTTATGGCAATAAATACTATCGTAGAATCTATATAACTGAAGTAGCAATTTCACAAATCACGTGTGCAATTATTCCCTCAAATTCAAAACCAGATAGAGATCTATTATTAGATAAAGGTAAAATGTTTCCCGTTGAAATTCCTTATGCCTTGAAGTTCAATCCAAACATTTACCCAGTCACAGTGGATATTTATCAAGAATATTGCTATAATTATAAAGGTTTGCAGCTATTACATCGAACTGAAAGAATACGATAATCACAAACAGATATATACTATTGATCACAAAATTTTAATTGGTGCTATTTCTTTTGACCAAATATATGTTAAATCAGAAATATATGGATTGAATGACAATTCAAATATTAAATTCAACATCAGACAATTGAAGACTGGTCTAAACTTCAATGATATTTTGGATGAGAAACGGATTGTAAATCAGATTTTGATTCAAAATCATAATTTAGAAAATATAAATAATGAGAGCAATATAGAGCATAAGCAATCAATTTATCCCAAATAAAAATGGCTTACACATAACCAATGTGTTAAAAATCGGATCAGTGAATATAAATTTGAAAGGTAATAATAAAAAGCAGTTATATAATCATTACCTTGATCGCTTAGTAAATTTATTAATTAAAAATACGTTTAAATATATAGTAGATACGCTGTTATATAATGTTTATTAATTTAAAAAATGTAGAAGATTACAATGAAATAAATTTCCTGTTCTATTTTAAATTAAAACTAAAATATTAATAACCATAAAATTGTAAACAAGTTTTAATTCTTTTACTAAAATTTGGTCATTTTGAACCGTTATGTTCTTTGATCTACTCCTATGGTAGAGTGGTTATATTCTAAAAAAATTCAAAAACATGTGGGTATTAGAGGGGGAGTTTTAAAAATCTCAAATTTGCAATAAATATTTTCCTAACATGGGGGCTTTAAATCTAGACTTGAGCATGCAACTTTACTAATCTTTCATTAATAATGTTTAACGAAAAAACCTATGTTTGTTACATTCATTTTCACAATATTAATTAATATATCACTTTTATTGAATGAATACCTATTGGTTTGAATAAGAGTTAATTATTAATGACACTAAAAGTTGTTAAGAAATTTCATAAGATTCACCTGCCAGAGTGAGTCAAAATATGAATTTTCAAGTATGAGTTTGTCATTTATGAGATTGGTAATCCACTAAATCAAGCATTCTAAATCGAATAAAATAGGTCTTTGTCTCTTGCAACAAATACTTTTTGAAATATACATGTTTTTAACTACATTTACAAAGTAAAGGTATTTTATAGAATCGCCTTTCCCATTTATAGTTGTATTTTGCTGAAGGACCCCCCCTTCTTATTCTTGTTTTTTTAGGTGTGGTGGGCAGAAAGAACGCCAATTATTTCCATAATACATTCCTTGTTGTGTTGGGGCAAATGTATTATGTTTTGCCATAGTTACTCAGGTTGAGCCTTTATTTGAATTCTTGATTTTTTAAAATATTAATATTTTTCCTTTTAAAACACTCAATGAAATATATACTAGTTTTAACCCGTAAATGTAGTGCTCTTTGAGTTTGAACGCAAACCTTGTTTATTAGTATAATCCACCAAAACTCAGTCTGATCTTCAAAATTTTTCAACTTTTCAGTTTTTTAATTTCATCAATTGTTATACTTCATCAAAAATAAAAACTAGTTTAAATAATCAATTAGGTGAAAAAACAAAAATTACGTAAAAAATTTAATTTAAATTTTTGGAATTTTTAAAATTCGTTATATTTCAAAAACTATTAATCTAGCGAGACACAAACCTCTGAGTGGGTGTGTGGGTGAAAAACAAAGTCATATACTACATATTTCTCTGTAAATGTAGTGAATAAAACCTAAAAATTATATATTAGGTTTTTAGTCATTTTAAAAATGCCCCTTCATTCCTTCTGTCGCGAGAAAGATTACAAAAAGGCAGTTATAAAATAGTCTAGTCATAACATAGAGTTTTTCTTTTCAATTTTTTCGGCACATTTTTAATCGATTATTTTTTTCCTTCGGGGGTAAGTGGAACCGACTTTTCGTGACAAGGAATTCTGTCCTATAATCTCTAGTCACCTCTATCAGCCACTTATGGCACATTTGCTAAATATCAACCACTTATGGCTCAGTTATGAGCTAATCATTGAAATAATATAATCATTGAAAATAACTTTAACCCACCACGGAGTCTAATCTTTGCTATAAAAGCTTTAATTTTGTTATGCTTAAACACCATTCCATATCATATAGTAATATAATATTATTTTTCTAGTTATTTCCAATAAAACCTCATATACTTCTTCATATAAATTTGTCGCTTACTGTTCATATCTTCAAAAAGATATAAAAACTTTTGCTTAACCATCTTTTTAAATACTTATTTTTTTCAAAACTTATATCAAAAGTGTTGTGAGTCTTCCAAAGTTAAATAAATCTTAATTTTTTTGTTTTAAAATAAATTTTCAATATTTTCTTTTAGAAATGAATAATTAAAATGAAGAATAATTTTGATGGGTTTAAAGTTTTTCGAAATATTAGTGAAACGATAAGACAAAACATTAAATTATTTAACATATTTAGTGATTCGAAAGGATATAATGTATTGTTTGTTACAACAGAAGACAGAGTTTTTTCATTTTGTGATTACAGTAATTTTGGTTTAGATAATATACATGTAGTGAATGAAGTTAAAGAATTACATGAGCTTTATAAAAAAAATATTCAACAATTTTTCATCGGAAGATCATTTGTGTTGGGACTAAATATAAATGGAGAGTTGTATGGGTGGGGACATAACTATTCCGGACAATTGGGTCGAGGATCTTATAGTGAATATAAAGAAACTTTAAAACCAGAACTTATTGTTATTCCTAATGTAAGTAATTTCCTTAACTTTAATGAGCTGAATTAAATGAGCTTGATAATTATTAAAGGATTCTAAAGTAATTGAAGTGAGTTGTGGTTCAGAACATTTATTAGTACTCACTTCAGATAATATATATCAGTCACATGATATCAATCATAAAGTTGTCTATGGATGGGGTAATAACTTCAACGGACAGGTCGGGTGTGATAAAAGATTTGAACAAAGAATAGATGCATTTAGAAAATTAGTTCTGACTCCGACTCGACTTAATTTCACTCAACACTCAATTCGTTTTGTTTATTGTTGTTTTGACTCTTCGTTTGCGTTAACGAGCAATGGAAAGGTTTACAGTTGGGGCTCTAATCAATACTTTCAATTGGGACTTAATTTTGACAAAAGAATAGTTTATGAGCCAAGAATAATAGATATAGAAAATGTGGTTTTAGTCTGTGCTAATAAATTTAATTCATATTTTCTCACATTTAAGGGGAAAATATATTTTTGTGGTTCATATGAAGAGAATAACAAAAATCTATTTCAAAATTTCCCAAAACTTATAAATAGTGAAAATTATTTTTCTTCATTTCATTCAATTATTTATAAAAACAATACAATGGATGAAATTAGTGCAATCGTCTCAGCATTTTCCAATGAAACTATTTTTGAATTATTTGGAAATAGAGTAGAAAGATGTGAAGAAAACACCTTTTTAAAATTCTATAAGAAATATGGGATAACTTTCAAAACTATTCAAATAAAAGACAATTTCAATGAAAACGAATTTACAAATGCCTTTCAATACACAAAATTACATGAAATTAATAATCGGTTTGAAATTATGTTTACAAAACTAAGTGATTTAGGTTCGGGTGCTTTTGGGCAAGATAATAAAGTGGAAGATTTTTTCAGAAATAATTTGGCAATAAAGCGTATTAATATTCATGGTAATTTATTTTATTTACATTATCGATAAAATTATTTCACCAAAAACTAAATATTGATTTTAATTAACTATTTAATTTATTCAACTAGACCATAATTTACCTAAACAAGAACTTATTAGAGAAGTTGATATTCTTTCAAAATGTAAATCTGAATTTGTTGTACAGTATTACGATCATTGGTTTGAAAATAATTTTCCTTACATTCAAATGGAATTGTGTAACGATAATCTCGAAAATATTATTCAACAAAAACGTAGTTTCTTTGAAAGCGAATCTGATAAATTTATGGATTGCGTCGAGTACTTTGTCTCGTGTCAATTGTTTAAAGAATTGTTAGAATGCGTTCAATATTTACATGAATCAAAACCAAAAATAATGCACAGAGACCTCAAACCAAGTAATATATTAGTTATGGATAAACCTAAAAATGGAAGATTTTTAAAATTATGTGGCTTTGGATTAGCAAAATTTTCCGGGTTAACTTTAAAATTTCACAGTAAAGAAAAAGGAACTGAAAATTATATGGCTCCTGAAATTAAAGGCGTTAATTATAATTTAAAAGTTGATATATACAGTTTGGGAGTTATCGCCACTGACATATTTGAAATCAAAAATATTGATAAGTATATCATTTCTAGTTTACAAATGCTTCTATTTTTTAATATCTTTTCAGTATTGGAACAATTTTCTCTAATATTAACGAAAAAAATCAAATAATTTAGTGAAATACATTAGAATAATGATGAATTCACTGATGAATAAAAGACCAAGCTGCACTGAACTATTGAATTCATTTGAAGAATGGATGATACAGATAGAATTTATTGATATATTTAAACATATTAATGAAGATTCTAATGTTTTTTTTCAAAAATTTTTTGAAACTAAGTTTTCCTTGACTAATAATATAAACTTAGAAATAAAAAATTATTTGGATCAAATTTTTGAAAACTATAGGAAGATAATGGAAAAAAAATTTTTGAAAAGAAATTTATTTCAATGCAAGAATTTAATGAATTTTTCGAAAAAAAATCTGAAGAAATTCTCAAAACCTTTTTCGAAAAATATCCAATTATTATAAAAAATTATAAAGAAAACCTAAAAAAAATTGATGAAAATCTCCATAAAATCTATTCGTTTCTTGTAAATTTTGAAATTAATTTCAACGCAAACTTTCCAGAATATGACGAAACAATGAAAGGTTTAATTGAATTGAAAATTAAGAAACAAATGTTTAAATTTAAAATATCTGAAGAGGAATTAATTGAGAATTATTTTACAAAAAAGGACTATACAGAAATGGTTAAGAAAAAGGAATTGTTTGAAAGTAGTAACAAATTTCAAAATATTTTTGAGGAGAGTATGAAAGTATTAAATGATAAGTTTGAAAATTACAAAAAAATAGTAAATATTGTTGAAAATTATTTAAATGAATGGGACAAAGAATTCGCAAAATATAGTTTTATTAAAGATGTTAGAAATACAAATAAAATAATACTTAATCAAAAGCTACAAATCTCTAATATAAGAAATTCTTTCATAAAAGAATATTCAGATGAACTTTGTAAAATTATTTTACAAGAAATTGAACGAAGAAATCAAATTAAAAAAGATAATATTAAAGAAAAATATGAAATTAGTGGAGAAATTCAAAATAGAGAAAAAAAACCTTTCTAAATATATAAATAAAGTTATACCAGAACCTAAAGCTCAACACACATCTCAAATGAAACCCAACTTAACTGCTCCAACAACTGAAAAGCAGACAATCGAATAAGAACTAAAAGAATTGGAAGAATTTATCAAATTAGTTGAGGAAAGAATAAAAAAGTGTGAAAAAATAAGTGAAATTTTAAAAGAAGTATTTCAGAAACAAATAGAAGAATCCCGGAGTATTATTACATCTAAAGAGTTGACTCTAAATAAACTTGTGGATCAGAAAAGGTTTTTGGAGAGAATCATGGAAAAAACCGAACGTTTTATTAAATGAAACTGATGGGTTGCAATAAGGTCAACTTTCGATAATTATAAAAGCCTTAGCTTTAAGCATACCTTAGTTCAGTCTATATCATGCCTTAATTTGATCACATCAAAACAAAGACATCAGTCCTGAGGTTAGGCCACACTTACTATACCTGCAGTTATTCTTATATATTTGTGTTAAATTCATATAAAAGTTATTCTCTTATAAGGTGTTGAAAACTTATATTAAAATCATATCAATAAAAGCCATTCATTCTACAAATCGTACTCATTAACTTAATACGTTCAGTGATTGTGACGAGCACAACCCACGTACGCCACAAATTATTTTAAATAAATTCAATTTAAATATATAATATTTAATAAGTATTTTTGATTTAAAGCCGTTATCGAAGGAAATCATACTTTCATTCAATAATTTAATATGAAATACTAGTATTAAAATTAAAAAATAAACTGTAATTCTAACTAAAAATTAATTTAAAATTAAACACTAAATAGAAATTTATTATTTTGAATGACATCAATTATATTGCTATATTCTATCGTCAAATGCAATGAATTAAAATTATATCAATTTTATTTCAATAATTGTATTTAAAGTTATATAGGATTCAATTAAAATACCATTTATTTTGTTTGAACCAAATCTAAAGCATTCAAATCATTGTTTAGGTATACTTTGATATTTAGGTTTGATTTTATAGATTAATTTAAAAGCATTTATACCTAGTGTGACCAGACGTACTTATTTAGTTAGTATTGTACTTATATTAGCTACTCCGTACTTACCAAGTGTCAATAGGTACAATACAAGTACTTATTTTGTTAAATATTAACACAAAATACTTTAAATTAAAAAACTGTATTTTTGATCTAAAATCAAAGTAATATTAAGTACAGATATAGCTAAAGGTTTAATATTCCCCTATTATTACCATTTGTTTCAATATTAAGTAAAATGTTTTCACAAAAAAACATGTCTTATATGATTTTCTAAAAATTTACTTATTTTGTACTTATTTTGAATCTAGTAAATACTTATTTTTATAAAAATGACCTGGTCACACTATTTATACCACGTCTTGATTTAAGTGACTTTATATTTTAAAATTTAAGTCACTTTTTTAATTTTTATTTTTATTTCCTAATTAAAATTTAAATCCAATAAAATTTGTCATTGTTTTTTTAATTTTTACCAATTTAATATCCAGGTTATTGTGTATTATTACTAATAATAAATTATTAGTAATCCAATACACAATGCCATTCTATAAAAATGTTCTTTATCAGATCTTATTTGCTTATAATTTTGCAATATTCTAAAAATAAATATTTTAGCAAGTAAGGTTTAAAGTAAAATTAAAGGAAAATATTTACTTATATGAAAATTTAAAAAGAATCAGGTTATAAATTTTAGTTAATTTTAATGGCTTATTTTTAGGCATTGTTATAGCTCATTAAATTTAATAAATTAATTAGGTTATGATATATATTAAATTGTCGCCCGAAATGTGATTCGTTTGACACCAAAGAAATGTTGAATTAAAAATGAAATAAAAATCAATTGAATCAAAAAACTGCTAATTTGAAAAACAAAAGATATGTGAAAAATGTGTGTTTGAACCGATGGTTTTGAATGTCTGGACACAACTGTTGGAAGCAAAGGTTGAACTGCAACTCAAAAAGGGTTGGAAAGCAACGAAAATATATTTGAAAGTTTGAACGACAGCTCAGCGCTCATTGGCTCTGAGTGGGAGAAAACTGATTGGCGACAAAATAATATATTAAACATTTATTATTAATCATTATTTATAAAACAAGGTTTAAGGGCTAAGCCTATAACCACTACATTTACGGCCAAAACTTTTGTGTTTAATTTGACTTATTATTTAATTAGGTTACTCAATTGACCAAAACCATATATCCTATGATACGGGAAGAATGAAATTCGGTAAGTAAATGCAAATTACTGCTGCAAATCATATGCCATGTGTATGTATACCATAACTGGAGCAAGAACCTAGTTGATGATCATGGCCACTTGAGCAGTAAGCTTCGGAGGTATAATTCAAAATTCCACCATGTACCCTTCTGGTTTTTATATTGAAAAGCAATATAGTATCCTTAAATAAAGACTAATATGACAGGTTTCCGTTATTGCGTTTGTCCACCAGAGGCCATGGTCACTTTGATAATAAGCTACGGGAGGTATAATTCTAAAGTTTTATGACGGAGATATCTGGGTTTGTTAAATAATATTGAGTATTATATTATATTCAAAATAAATCTAATTTAGCCCGCCTCCGTTGTTGCGTTTGTCCGCATGAGGCAATGGCCACTTTGGTAATAAGCTTCGGGAGGTATAATTCAAAATTTCCCATGTGTAGTATTCTGTTTTTGATATATTTTGATAAACAATACATTATCTTCAAATTGAGACTAATATGGTCTGCCTCCGTTATTGCGTTTGTCCGCCAGAGGTCATGGCCACTTTTTTCTAATGGTTAAACGTCTCATTTCTGTGAAATTAATAATATTTAAAAGAAAATTTTGAAAATAAGTAAAATTTCTTTCTTTTGTGAATTTAAATCTTCTTTCATAATCATCTTTTAAATGCAAATAAGAAAGTATTTTATTTTCGTCAAACAATACATTTGTAACAGATACATTTCTGTACAGAAACTAATCGGCGGTAAATCAAAATCATTGATATTATTCTCGACATTAAGTTTGAAGACATACGGAAACTGAAAGTAGTCTAATGTACCTAAAAATGCGGTATAAATCAGTCCACGAAATGTGAGACTCTTTATTAATATTAATAACTTTTTATAATATATA
>JAQIXI010002458.1:0-10271 GCA_034700165.1 Galumnidae sp. Gr-Ori-00277
TTAAAACCAATCTGAGAATCTTATTAAAAATTACTGTAAATGTAGTGATTATGGCTTTGGCTTCAAACCTTGTTTAATTGTAATTTGAATTCAATTTCATGCCAAAACTATCATGATCAATTCATTGACAGTAAGGAATTTATATTAAAAACTAAACTAATATAACTTGTTTTAGATGAAAATATGCCTGGTCTAAGTCGACTGAAAAGGTTTGGGGTTTACCAACTTGAAAACCATCCTTCGCTTAAGAAGATGACAGGGGGACAAAAGAATAAACCAAAATAAGCTAATTAAAAATATAATTTATAATGGGAGTAACTTTTTGTAATTTAATTTCAATAACTCCTTATAAAGAAAATGAGACAACAATTAGTTTATTCTTTTTTAATTATTGTAAATCTTGTCAATTCAATTTCAAGTCATTTCACCAAAAAGCCTGAAAGTATGTATTATATATTAAAAACAAAATTAATATAAATTATATTATATAATTGATTTTAGATAAAAATATTCAAGATCTAAAAAGTCGTATAAACAGTGGTGCTTAAAAAGGTAATCCCTCATATAAAGGTAAAATTGACCTTATGAAGATAGGAGAGGAATTATCGAATGTTCACCAAAAGCGTAATGTATAATGGGATCCACTATCTAAGACCATTATCCACAACAACTTTTGCTGATTAAATTTATAACAATATTAAAAATTTCATTTATTCGTCTCTATATTTGTTTATAACAAAGTTTTGTTGTATTTTGATATAAATATTCAAATAAAATGAAATAATTGAGGTTTTTGATAATTTGAGCAATTATTTGATAAAAGACATTAATTAATTAAATAAATTTATTATACACTCGTATAATTAACTAAAAGCAAGAATTTATATAGAAGTATATCTCTTTAACTGAAGATTATATACGACATATACGACATTGTATATGAAATTTTTCATTATATAATGATTTATCAGATTCAGAATCATCAATGTCATCTTCTCAAACTCCCGAAATCATATAATTTATGGTTACAAATAGGGATTTGACCCATAAAATGTATGTATAATACAAACATAGTCCGCAGAATTTGTATGTAGATTCATATGAAAGCTTGTGAAAATATGCTTTGTAATAAAAACATTTGAATTTTAAAAGACAATTTAGTATTTTATTAGTAATTTTTCAAATATAAAAAATAACCATGATTAACTCCTCGACAAATATTTATGAATATATGTATGAACATAATTTTGAGACAGTCCTACCTATGACTGTCATATAGTTCTCAACTCTGGCTCTAATCAGAGTCAATGAGTAAATTATTTTACTCATTGGCGCCACTTATTGTATGACTGAATGCCTTATATTTCTCAACTATGGTTTACTCCACAAATGAGCCATAGCTCTCATCATTTAACCTTAACTCTGAGACTGACCCAAGTCTTTAACATATGCTTTGGCTATCATTGCCTTCACTTCTTGTCTGGTCTCTGAAGTGAACAGTCCTCTAATTTTATACCTCAAGAGAGGTTAACCACAGTCTGGTCAGGACTTAAAACTTATTGTTTGTGTGTTTTTGTTGTATTAATATTTTAGTAACAAAAGTGTATTAAATGTGTTTTGACTTTCAATTATGTTTTGAATAAAAACCATTTCAATTATGAAAATCGTTACTTCACTTTGTGGCGACCATTAGGTCCGCCACAAATTATTGCAAATTTGATCAGGTTCCAAAATATAGATTTTAAATTTCTTCATATGAATTTATCGGACTATGAATACAACCTTATATTATTCTGTTTTATGCAATGTACTAAATATTGGTGATATGACCCACACAAAGTATATATCAATACATGATATAATACATAAATTTATTATTCTGTGTATTAAATATTGTTTGATTGTTTAAAAAGAGAGCCAAAAATGAAATCCAGTCGACAGTCAGTTATAATTCACTATTAATTCTGTCCTTAGACTCAGTTCAGAACAGTTAACAAACAGCGTCAGTCAGTAGAATCTTAGAGGTCCGACTTTTGTTTTTAAATAGGTTTTGCGACGAAAAGAAAATCATCTTTTAATTGTTTTATAATTTTATTCGTTTATTTAAAAATAAAAATAAAAAGTTTTAAAATTACATTAATTGCAAAAATTAGTGCTAAACCTTTAATCAAAGAGTTAGCGAAAAAAAACCCAGTTAAATTCGTTCGAGAGTAAGAGTTAATCCTCTAATGACCGCTTAATTGATAGCTCTGTTCACACACTTTGAACAAACAATAACTGCCTTTCTTTCAATGCAAGAATTGATGTGTTTTAAGAAAAAATTTTGATAAAATTTATAATTCTCTTAGCATTTATTTTAAATCACCTTGTTAATTGATGTAGTTTATACTATTTGATTTTGTTTGTATGTATTAAATATTATAAAATAATCAATGTTAAAGAAAGGTTAATTACCTTGACCATTAATTCATAAAAATTTATTTTTATGTACGCAATTTATGAATAATTATCAAAATTAAATTTATTTCTATTTAATAAAAATTAATTTAACTAAATTTCATTAAAAACAATCTGTATTTTATAATTAACTTTTAATAAATTCTTATGAAAAAATGAGACAACAATTGGTTTATTCTCTTTTAATTATTGTAATTCTTGTGAATTCAATTTCATGCCAAAACTATCATGATCAATTCATTGACAGTAAGGAATTTATATTAAAAACTAAACTAATATAACTTGTTTTAGATGAAAATATTCCAGGTCTAAGTCGACTGAAGAGGTTTGCGAATAACCGGTTTAAAAACACTCCTTTGGTTAAGGAAATTACAGGGGAACAAAAGGATAAACCAAAAGGCTAATTAAAAGTGTAATGTATAATGGGAGCCACTATCTAGGACCATTATTCACAACAACTATTTACTGATGAAATTTATAACAATAATATAAATATATTTCATTTGTTTGTCTCTATATTTGTTTATAACAAAGTTTTGTTTTATTTATGATACAAATATTCAAATAAATTGAAATAATTTTTATTGTTTAATCATTTTTATTTTTAATTCATAAATAAGCAATGAAAATTTAAAGAATTGGTTAAGGATTTCAATAATTTGTGAAACTCAAAATAAAAATCATTTAATAAGTTAATAGATTTAATATTCACTCATATAATTAACTATAATTATTAAGTCTATAAGAGACTCATTTGTTAGTATTGAGTTTAATATCAATTTTTAATACTATATTTAATTAAAAATTATAAATTTTGTGAGAAATCCGATATTTCAAAATCGCGCCTTCAGTGGTGAGCGCTCACCAACTGATGACACATAGAGGGAGACATCGTTTGACATCACCTGACACGTAGTCAACTATAATTGGTTGAAACTTTAGTTATAAAACAGTTATAATATAAAAGTCAATCGATTTGTAAATCATTTCATTTCTGTTTTCATATAAATCTTTGTTTTCATTTAAAGAAACCTGTCTTCAACGGTGACCACTAACTAACTTTTCATTCGAAACCCTATAAATCTGGAATTATTTGAGGGATAAGTCGGTTTGGCTGACATTATCTGAACAACGGATAAGTCGTCTGTACTCTTATAATAACTATAAAACTTAATCAATTGACGCCTAAACTAATAGTTTTCCACTTCAACATCTACTAATTGATGGTAACCATATACCACTCGGCACCCCTCTAGCGGTTATTGTTACATTTGAATTTTATATAGAGTAGAAGACTACTTATAATTTGTGATTTATTTTTAAAATAATGTTAATATTGTTTAAAATTTTTTTGTTTTTACAATTGTTCTCATTTTAAGAAAATTATAATAATATATGTGTTGACACAAATTGATACCATCATCTCTGAAATTATAAAAAATGTATTATAGTTTTAATAATTAACACAAATAAAAGTATAATTTATTAACAAGCTGGTTTAATTTTATAAAAAAAGTATTTTAAAGAACTCTACTTTTTCATACATTTAACACGGATATAGGTGGGAATAATTCCTAAAATTGGCAACCTTACCTTTGTTATAGTGGGAAATTTTTAATAAAATTTATAACACATTCTTTATTTTTTCTAATTTATAAATAAATATATAAAAATATTAAAAATCACCTTGTTATTTTTTAAGATTTAGAAGGTTAAACGTTTTGTCGATAGCAGCGTATTTAAATGATCCTGGTAACTTTAGAAAGCTTGTGATGTATAAAATTGAATTATAAAATATTTTTCTGCGTATGGACATCTATTCCCGTGAAATTCGAGTAATTAAATTTGAGATTTAAAGCTTTAAAGAAAGATTTGAACTAGTTAATCATTGCTATAAGCAAAGTTCAAACTTGATAAAATTACTAACTAAACTTCTATTTGTGAACTATTATTTTACTCATATGAATGATATTTGATTGAGAAATGTATTAAATTAAGCATGTCCACTGTGAAAGTCTGGTATGAGTAGTAGAATAGGAAAAGTGAATAGGACAAATGCGAAACACTATATTTTACCAGGTAGATCAAATATTTTATATGATTCTAATAGAGGAAAGGTTTAATATGATACTAATAAATCATTTATCATTTAAATCATTTTAATCGGTCGAGTAGTTCTTAAATTCAAAAAATGTTTCGGTCATTTTTTTCTAGAAATCCCTATTATACTACTCATACCAGACTCTCAGAGTGGGCATGCTTATATTAAATAGTAATTTGTATTTTAAATTAGAGTTCAAAAAATATTAGGGCATTCAAAAAGTTTGTTGAATCGGAAATCGTGGATATCTCTTAAACGGCTGAATATATTTAGATGAAGTCAAAAGCAATATTAACTTCTACTTAATTGTGATTTAGAGCAATAAAAATAATTTTCAACAAATCACGTGATCTTTGATATTTTGGAACTTTTGCAAAAGTCATAGTCACAGGTCACACCTGATATTATATTGATGGTTTAGTAATTGGTTATTTTAGGGGAGATGTTGGAGTTTAGTTTGACACTAAAATAATTGAAATCGGTTAAGAAACAAAAGACTTGCGGAAGATTTAATATTGGTGTTTTGTTGAAAAATTTTAATTCAAACCATTATAAAAATTTTGATCTGTTGATATCTGATATATTTTATGATATTTCACTAAAGAACATCAAGTGCAGTAATTTTGTTGCTGGGCACATTTAGATTAGATCAATAATAAACTCTCCAGAAGCCAAGTTTAAAAAAGTTAAAAATTTATAATTATTTTAAAATCTGTCAAATCAAAATGTCCTTAGCAACAAAATTGTTACAATTGATGACCTTTAGTGAAATACCATAAAATATTTCAGATATCAACAGATCAAAATTTTTATAATGGTTTGAATTAAAATTTTTCAACAGAACACCAATATTAAATCTTCCGCAAGTCTTTTGTTTCTTAACCGATTTCAATTATTTTAGTGTCACACTAAACTCCAACATCTCCCCTAAAATAACCAATTACTAAACCATCAATATAATATCAGGTGTGACCTGTGACTATGACTTTTGCAAAAGTTCCAAAATATCAAAGATCACGTGATTTGTTGAAAATTATTTTTATTGCTCTAGATCACAATTAAGTAGAAGGTAATACTGCTTTTTACTTCATCTAAATATATTAAGCCGTTTAAGAGATATCCACGATTTCAGAGTCAACAAACATTTTGAATGCCCTAATACTATAATTGATATTTAGAGACATTGTCACTAATATTGACTAACTAGTCCAAAATTTATCTTTCTTTAAAGCTTTAAAACCAAAATTTAACTAGCTGAATTTCACGGGAGCAGATGGCCATATGGAGAAAATTATTTTATAATTAAATTCTATACATCACAAGCTTTCTAAAGAGACCAAGATCATTTAAATACGCTACTATCGACAAAATGTTTTACCTTCTTAGTGAATTTTTCAGGGAATGCCAAAAAAATTACAAATGACCCTGTGACTTTTATGCTACTTGAGATATTCGATAAATTCTAAAATTTTATTATATAAATTTGTAAAAAAAATATTATTTTCTGGGTCTTGCTTTTGAGCTAATAATTTTAGCATGATCATTTAAAATTTTCAAAGAACGATGGCTGTTTCGGTGCTATCTTGCACCCGGAATTTTTCGTTTGTAATCGATAGAAGACATTGAGCTGAACTCAAAATTATAAAAATATTTATGAAATTTCATCAGGTTCACCCGCTAGAGGGCGTCAAAGTATGAATTTTCAAGTATAAATTTTCCTTATGAGCTATGAAATTCCACTAAATCAAGCATTCTGAATCAAATAGAATAGTTCTTTATCTCTTGCAACAAATATTTTTGAGATATATTCGTTTTTTGTCTAATTGTCTAATTTTTGTGAAAAAATTGAAATAATTAAAAAAGTATAAAGTTTATAAAATCAGGATCACCACCATTTTATTCAGCATGCATGTGACAGTAAGAATACAAAATAAAAAATTAGTATAAAAAATCCCGGGTGCAACTTCGCACCTTTAGAAGCAGAGGGGCAGCCATCCTTGTTTGTATGCTTTGCTAAAATATTCACTGCTCAAAAACAGAACAAGCTAATTCGATTTGGTTTAATGAAAATTTAACTAGATATATTAAGCTAAAAACAAATCAAGGGTTTAGAGAAATATGCTTGTCGAAATAAATTATAAGCCAAAACTCTTAAAAATGGCTAAAATAGTGTGCAATATAAAGAATTATTCCCACCTATATCCGTGTTGGGTGTATAATTTTCAAGATAAATTTTTAGAAATATAGTTTTTGGGTAAATCATTTGTATCCAAATATCCTGGAACATTAATGAAAGTAATCCAATGGTAATCATATTCAAAAGTTAATCAATTCATTACAATTCGTTCAATCAATAGGTTTTTTTTGAAAGTATTTCAACCAATATTTTGATTAATTCAATTAAATTTATTTTTTGATTACAATTAAGAAATATAAGCGAATATTCAGTTCTATAAAGAATTAAAATGAGTTAATTATTTTAATTAATTAAATTTTATAAAACTCATAAAATATCAATTTTTCTTAATATTTTTATCGATTGATTTATTTCAAAGATTTGTTTAGTGATTATAAATATCACATTTTTCATTATATAATGATTAATCAGATTCCGAATCATCAGGATAATCTTCTCGAGCTTCCAAAGCCATATAATTTATTTTTCCAAATAGGGATGTGACCCATACAAAGTAAATTAATGTATAATACATGACTGTATTATTCTGTTTTATACAATGTATTAAATATTGTTTGATTGGATAAAAAGAATAAAAAATTTAAACCAGTCAACTATCAGTTATAATTCTCTATTAATTCTTTTGGGAATAACCGACACCTAGATAAGTTCTGGCAAACCTAACTGTATGTACCTTTTAATAATTGGTTTCTGTTGGCATATGTTATGCTAACTTAGGTAAATTATTTTATCTAAAAATATATCTATTATATACACCCAACACGGAAATAGGTGGGAATAATTCCTTTAAATTGCACACAATTTTAGCAAATTTTTAGAGTTTGGGTTTATCATTTCCTTCAACAAGCATATTTTTCTAAACCCTTAAATAAGTTTTTAGCTTAATATAACTAGTTAAATTTTCATTAAACCAAATTGAATTAGCTTGTTTATTTTTTGAGCAATGAATATTTTAGTGAAGCATACAAAATTGAGCATTTTAAATGATCATACTAAAATTATTAGCTCCAATGCAAAACCCAGAAACTGATATTTTTTATTTACAAGTATACACAATAAAGTTTTGGAATTTTTCAAATATCTCAATTTGTATAAAAGTCACAAGGTCATTTGTAAATTTTTTGGCATTCCTTACAAAAATCACTAAATCTTAAAAATTAACAAGGTGATTTTGAATATTTTTATATATCTATAAATTAGAAAAATAAGGAATAAGTGATATAAATATTACGTAAAAATTCCCACTATAAGCTATGTAAAATGGGATGCCAATTTAAGAAGTATTCCCACCTATACCCATGTTAGGTTTAGTTTAATGAAATATTAAATTATCATAATTATATTATTAAAATAATTTTTACGAAACACTTAATAAGATTATATTTAATTGATTTTTTCGATAAAAATTATATTTTTAATTAAATAATTATATCTGAAAAAATAATTATTCGTAAACATAAAAAATATGATTCAAAACATTTATTTTATAATATTTAGGAAAGTTTTTCATTTTTTCCTCAATAATTTTACAAATTGTTCTAAAGCTGTTCTGAAGTTTTAGTCACAGGGGCTAAAATATTTTGTTATACTTACTGAATGCACAAATCAAGTTTAAGCATTGATCAAGATATAAATTCAAACACTCCAGTACAGTTTTTTGGCAAGATTAAACCATTTTCACAGAGTTTTATTGACTCGTTTGATTTGCATTAAGTGATTATAAGAAGAGTTCATTTTATATATGACAACTATTTTGTTAATACTTTCCTTACTCATCTTAAATTAATGTCATATATAGATTTTATGAGCTTGTCCATGTAATATGGCATACGCTCCAATTTGCCTAAAAATTTGGCTAAAAGTTCAGATCTGTAATAAAGTTTTAATTGTGAGAATATTTTCGTAAATTTCACTTCTTTTGAATAGAAATTAATATATTTTTACTTAAAAGTAATTATTATTTAATATTATATAAACCTTTATTTTTGTGATTCATTTAAAGTACTTTTCAAAATAATTCTTTTTAAAAATTAATTTCTTTAAACTTAACAAGATCTTGAAATTCATTTCAATAATATTTTGTTTATTAGGACTTAGTTTTAAGTCAATTGATTTATTTGAAGAATATATGCAAGGTAAAACTATTGTTAATATTGATAATATCTCTCAATAAATTCACAAATACTTTTAAATATTAATCCGATATTATTGGAATAATCAGTGTTTCGTTGGGCGCCGAAGACTTCTCAGCAAAACTCTGGCGATAATCAAACATAACAACATAATATAAAACTTAATCAATATAAGGCTCAGATCACTTGATCAAAACAACCTTGGTTAGTTAATTAGATTTTCATATTGTCATTATGAAAATGATGAAGAAATTGAGTGATCCAGATCATGTGTTTTTGGTAACTTTTTATTTGATACTATCTGTGGGCTGTTTTTGGCAGATATTCAATATCTGTGAACTTTATTTCAATTATCCGACGAATGTCTTCACTGATACCAAAATCGATGCGTTGTCTCAAACACTGCCGGCCCTCACATTTTGTGGATATACCGGAAAAAATTTTGGAATGAATAGTTCCTATGCTTTGGATATATATTCCAAAGAATATAAGGAAAATATATTTTCTGCTATTAATATATTGGATGAGTTTGATAGGTTAGAACAGCTTAAACCTAACTTGGTAAATAATTCTATTGAGCGAGTTAGTATCAATACCTATTGCATTACTTTCAACACACTATTAACAGGTAATCAATTAATTGTATACAAATAATGATCATTAAAATGAATAACAATTAAAATAAGAATAAATATTTAATTCTGTATCAAAAAGCGATATTTGAGAAAAATAATTGGATACATTAGCAAGCTAAATATTTAAAATAAATATCTAAAATAAATTGTGAGAAAAATGATTTCATACTTTGATTTAATATTAAACTGTCGCACTTTGAGAGATCTGAGATGATTTACTTGTTCATATTGTAGGGGTTGGAATTCTGAAAAGGGTTTGGAACACTAACATAACCGAAAATTTTATAGACTAATGAATTAAGGTTATCACTACAAATAATTTGATCCAGGTCTCATGTACATTAAAATAAAACCGGTAGAGGGTGTCAACATCAAAAATATTTTTCAATATATCGGCTCGACGGGGGGTTCTTTCGCTTTCATTCCAGGGGGCATTTTGACGACTTTTCGCTCTATGCTGTAAACGTAGTGTAAGAAAATGAGAAATATCTGAGTTAGAAATTTCTAGAAAGTTTCTAGAAACTTTCTAGGTGATTTTCGAAATATGAGAAATTTTCGTACACTAGATAAACGTGTAATAAACTATATTTTCTTTTCAGCTATTTGCAATATCAGCTTAAAAGCCTTGGTCAAATTATTTGAAAGATTTTTTAAAAAGCTTTAAAAAAAGATAAAGGGCTCTTCCCAGGTTCAGATTTTTTTCTTTGAATTTGATGAAAATTGGCATGGTAATAGAGCTGATGTTGGAT
>JAQIXI010002459.1:0-10269 GCA_034700165.1 Galumnidae sp. Gr-Ori-00277
TCTCTCTATTTCTCTCTATTTCTCTCTATTTCTCTCTTCTCTATATCTTAAAAGCCATTACCAATGCTTAAAAAGATCCGGAGGTTTTAATTTATATTTTGAACGTTCGCACACTTATTCCGGGCACAAGATTTAGCACTTACTCTAATACTTACTCTAATCCTTACTTTAATCCTTTAAAAATTAATTTTAGTATAATTTATGACTAAATTTATAGGTACTGATGCATATAATCAATAAATAATATGTGAATTGATCTAGCAATAAATAATACCAAAATATATTGCTAGAGTGAAAAATAGCATTTATTCGGACATTTTGAAAGAAATGTTTTCAATTGATTTTCTACTCAACTAAAGGAACGAAAAATGTTTCGCTTAAAACATCAAAAATATTTATTATTATTATTCTTATTTATGGCATTACTGTCTCTCCTATTGATAATTAATATGCCATCAGTGGTGCCACCATCACCACCACCATTACCTCCCAGGACATATATCCACTCTAAAATGCAAATTGAGTTAACAAAAATTATTAAAATTCAACCAAAAAAGTGCGATAATTATCAGCCGATATCTGTGTTCATACATTCAGCTGCAAAATATTTTAGTAGACGACAAACCTTGAGATATACCTGGGTTTCTGACCTCAAAAGCATCAATATAAGTGTATATTTTGCTCTTGGTCTCAGTAATAATCAGACTATTGAAAGATTAATCAAAAGTGAATCTCAATTATATGGAGATGTGATTCAATTCAATTTTGTCGACAATTATTTTAATAATACATTAAAAGGAATTTCAATTCTTCGATGGATTACTCAGTTCTGTAGAAAATCTCAATTTATCCTTAAGACTGACGACGACGTTATGGTTAATATAACTTCAATTTTACAAACTTTAAATCAATACAGATCTGGAATAACTGGTCAACTGTTCAAAGGATCTATTATTAACCGTTGGAAGTATCAGAAGTGGTATATGCCGTTCCATTATTACTCAAAACCTACTTATCCTCCTTATTTGAATGGACCGGCTTATATGATGACCAGCGATATAACGGATAGACTTTTGCGAGCAATCGATGAGTACTCGGATTTCATTTTAGATATCGACGACGTATTTATAACCGGAATTATTGCTGAGTCGGTCGGAATAAAACGATATGACTCTGATTTCGTTCATTTATACTCTTGTAATGACGTCTGTGTTATGTATTCAACGGCCATAACATATGATTGCAAAACAAACGAAGAAATCATTAATTTCTACATCGAATGGAAGTCAAACCGAATAACTCGAGACTACTGTCAGAGAAAGAAAACTATAAAACTGTTTCTCTTTTTAACTTTAATTACTTTAATTTCCATCGGATTGTCTCTATTTTTGAATGTTTACTTCAAAAGATTCATTACTTCTAGGCATTATTCTCGCAAAAGCTTGAATTATTAACAATTGATCTAGTGAAACTCATGAATTATTTATTTGTCAAAAATAAGGCATTAAGTTTTATGACAATTCCTGTGCCTAAGAGTTAAACTAATGTATTCCTCAAATAAAGTCAAAATTAATGTATAATTAAGTTTTATAACTGTTTTTAATGAAAATTATTTTCTGAATCTTCGGAAGGGATCGGGAATTAAATGAAATTTAAGTAATAAATTTCTCACAAAAAACTTGATTAGATTTAAAGAGCTCTGAGTTTGTGCTGAGCGCTGCAACTCTCCAGTTCTTCATAAAAAGCAAACTTGAATTTAAGAGGAATACATAGTTTTATTAAATTTCGGCTCAAATTCTTTCGGTTATTATATCAGAAATACTAATCAGTCGAGAATAAAGTTTAAGGAGAAATACCGAAACCAAAATTTATTAGTTTTTCTCAATTCTCGATCCCATCTCTACCGTTGCAGAGGACAGCACAGGACTGCACAGGTCTTGCATTTGACCGTCAATTCTCAAAAATATTCCAATTAGATATGGATTTAAATAATTTAACTGAAAAATACTTATCAATTAAAAGCTACCGTATATGCAATAAATCACCATTTATTTAATATCTATGCACTTTTGCCTTTAGAATATCAATTAGGTAATGGACTTATTCATATGATTAAATAAAATTAATTTGTAAAACTTGCATGTTCATAGCATAGGGTTAAACATTCAAGAATAAAGTTCAAAGAATGCTTAATTAAACTAGTTATTTTTCCGAGTTTCATCAAGATAAATATAGATTAACAAAGTTTTTTGATAATTTCGGGAAATTTCTTATGTTTTCAATATTTGCAATTCGTTATCAATTGTGTACTTTTGGACAAAAAAAAATTCTTATTAAGAGAAAAGTATTTCAAACATTTTTCAATAGTGTTTGCGTTGACATCAAACAAAAACAACATTTTTCATTGAAATAAGTTTGTTATAGATTCTCAAAATAAGATTACATTTATGTCTTTTTAAAACTATTTTCAAAATTCTTGGTTTTATAAATATTTGCCGTATATTTGACACAAATATTCTACAGACGATCAAAATCATACTAATTATCGAAATAAATAATTATATGAATCATATTTTTATAATTAATGGAAAAAAATTCAATTTTCAGACCATTTAATGAATTGAAAAAAATTCATTAATATATTTAATATATTAAATATTATATAAATTATCGTACGATTCATAAATGAATAAATTTAATTAAATAAAATATTTTTAACCAAAAAATACTATTTTTTATGTGAATAACGGAAACTAATCAAAACCAGTGAATAAGTAATAAATTTGAATCTATCATAATTTTTTGTCACCTCATAAGCTATTCTAGTTGTAATAAATATACGCTCTTGATTCGAGGTATTTTTGGCAAAAGTATGGATAAATTATTGCTCACTATATAAGTCTTATCTGAAAATTCATGAGAAATCGATATTCAGAATAAGATAAGAGTTTTTTTTTCTGATAAACAGAAAAGTTAACCACTGATTGATAAACAACAGGCAAAAAGTCAATGGATTTAATCAGTTTTTAGAAATAATTTTTTTTCAGTTCCTCCTTATAATATGTGAATCAGTTTTGAAATCATAGGAGAAATGCGAAGGAAGAGACACTTTCAGTGCTCCCAATTTGGACTGCATTTGGATTTGTTGTTCAAATCAATACATTTTAAACACTTCTATGGATTTTACAGAAAAGAAAACATTTTCTGATAAAAAAATAGATCAATAGAAATAAGAAATAATAAAAAGGATCAATCATTTTCTTTGTTTTTTTTCACCATGCATTTTGGGCGTCGCCTTGAAAATGAAAATTCTACCTTGTTCTTTTGGATTAATGTTTGAGAAAAAAATTACATTAGATTTTGATCCTCGACATAACAGAAGTCAAAACTATTTCTTAATATAATAATGGAATAGAATTTTGAAATAAACAATCGTGGAATAATTTCACATAATTTGGCATGGTTAGTTTATGGATAGTTTATAAACGAAATACCAGCGAAAGTCAAGTCATTTGTAATTCAAATAATTTAAGAGAAAAACAAATTTCGTTAAATAATAGGTTTGAAATTTTTTCAGCAGTAAATGGGCGTCACTTTACACTCACTTTTCCTATAAGTCTTATCTTCCTTTTCTTTTTTTTGTATTCAAATGTAAAAAATAGTGAAATAAATTCATTTTTAACACTCTATTTATTTTGATTGGCTTTTGAACTAGTGTTTAAGCAAGCTACATTCATCAACTGATTAAATTTGATAATTGAAAAATCGAGGCTCAATGATTTCGAGACCAATTTTTAATTATCTCTGGTCACCCCTTGGCTATTGATTTTCAATTCAACAAAAAAAAAAAAAAAAAAAGAAAGAAAACAATAAATATATATTGAAAAATAGATTTTCAATTTATCGGTGGAAAAATGTCGGCCGAAATATTCCAGTGAATATTTGGGCCGAAAATTCATTCCCTTCTAATTGGCAAATAAATTACCAGGTAATAAACCAATGGAAACTAATCAATCAAAATTTATATTAAATTAGTGTATTATCGCTAAAACAGTATTTTTTTGGATAAAAAAAAGTATTTTTGCAATAATTTTCAACTTTCAAAGTGAAAGACAAGTTCCAGGAAGTGATTCACATAAATAAATATAACATTTCTTCGTTAAGACTTTCTAAATGAGTAAAACTGTATTTAAAAAAAAGATAATTTGAAAAATTAAAGGTTAGAAATGCATAATAAGAACATAAGAGAAAATGTTTGACTCAAAAGTAAGATTTGCATAACTAATGGTTCCGTTCAATGAATTGTCTTAAATAACAATAATAGAGACAAAAGTTTTTTTTTGCAATTTCTGTCTCTCCATAGGTATGAGAATGAGTTCATTTTGAAGTCGACCTACAGTTCAGACTAACTGTAAATTAGAGTCAATTACTTAGAAAAATAAGTTTTGTTTAAAACTTTTAATTTATGGAAAATTTTCAAAACTTTTATACAATAATTATATTTTGTATTAGTTTTTAGTGAAAAATGTCATAAAAATCAATAGAAAAAAATGTCGGATAAAAAAAAGTTTAACCAAAATTCACTTTTAAATAGTTTTGAACTCTTATTTGTTTAAAAATCTTATCATAACTTTGAAAATGAATTTCATTAGAAGTGATGCTTAAAAAAGTCAAAACTAAAAAAAGTTTAAATGAAAAGCGAAAACTTGTTTTCATTTCATTTGATAGTAAAGTGTCGATCAGTTTCGACAATACACTCAAAAAGTAGGGAAAAGTATGTGAACTGACCTCATCTGGTGGTTAGACATTCACTCATTTGAATCAATCCATGTCTTGAGTCAATCCATAGCAGAATAGATTCAGATTTCATTTAAGATTCACTCCATTCGAGCAAATATTGTGAGTCTTATTGTTGAGGAATGCCTTCGATGCCATCGATTACCACTAAACCTATTGAACACTTAATTTCAATTCATTTATTTGAGAATCATTTGCATAACAATCTGTTCATGAAATGGACGTATCCATCAATTAGTCACTCTTTACGTTCATATATTGAAAGACAATTATCTGATGAATATATGGACAGTAATTCAGGTCTGAAATTATATGAATTGAATTTATTTTATAGTTTCTCAACAATTGTTCTAATGTTTAGCCCTTAACAGCAAATATCGTTATCATCACATCGAAAATGTTTGGATTTATATTCAAAGCAGTGATAAATTAGTACAGAATTCAGTTCTACAAGAAGTGGATCAGTTCTCAGTCATTATTATATCAAAAAACTTTAATCCAGAAAAATATGAGGTTTTGTCTAAAATTTTTGCCAAAATTTACTTAAAAACTGGAGATATTCAGCGGTTATTATCCTATTATTTAATGGTTTTAATAAACGGTTCGTTTAGTGTCACCGAAGATCTTCAAAATAATTGTCAAAAATTCAATTTCGAAGATTATGATAGTCTGGAAGCGATTCACTCCAAAACTGGCATAAAATCAGTTATTAAAATGTTTGGATTAGACATTATTCTGATATATACGGCACTCATACTTAAGAAAAGGATAGCTGTATATCACCACAGATTAGACACTTTACTTCAATTTATACGAGTATTGCCGGCATTTGTATGGCATCGGAAAGATTGTTATCAATCGCTTTATCCGTGCGTTGATATGAGTTGTGCTCAAGAATTGTCTGAACTTCAATTAAAAAGTCATTTTATCGCCGGATTTCTTGAATCTGATATCGAAAACAAAACTGATTTCTACGATATTTATGTGAATTTGGCGGCCGTTGAGATAACTGTCAATCATTTAGTTAAAGATGTCTTTCAGATGACTAAAACACATAAAGAAATCGCTGTATTTATGACCAGACAGGGGGACAACCCCTCTAACTCTGACATCGATGTAATTCAACACATTTGTGATAAAAATCTAGAATTACTTAAAAATTTGAAAGTTATGGCAAATATTAGCGAAGACTCAAATGAAGAAACTTTGAGTCAAAGAGTAAGAGTTGAGGCAATCAAAGAGAAAAAACTGAATCAAAATTTAGAGAATTTTCTCTTGAATTTAGCCGTCGCTGAAGATATGATATAAAATAATAAAAATGATTTTATAATACAATTATATTTTTATTTTTATGGAAATAATAAAATCGTTTAAAAGATGTTTATTTAATCATAACTTAAAATTTTATATAAAGAATATGTTTATAATGAGAGGAATATTATTTATGAGTAGAGAAATATGGGATTATTTAGAAAATTCTTATTTTATTAAAAACTCTTCGCTATCTTCAGAAGAATTACATTTAATTTCGTTGAGAATGAAGTCAAGAGTTGAGTCATTCATACCATTCGTACTCGAGTTGTGAAAAGACATAAAACGTTTAGTGATTGACGATTGAGTTTCCTTTTTTGGACTCAATTTTCGCTTTTCTGACATTCTTAGAGGCGTCGACTCTTTCAATGTTTTCATAACAGTTGTGTCCA
Source organism: Galumnidae sp. Gr-Ori-00277 (assembly GCA_034700165.1). Taxonomy (NCBI): domain Eukaryota; kingdom Metazoa; phylum Arthropoda; class Arachnida; order Sarcoptiformes; family Galumnidae; species Galumnidae sp. Gr-Ori-00277. The sequence goes on from JAQIXI010002459.1 coordinate 6,501, forward strand.
AATTAATTAAAGATTTAGTTATCGGAACATCTTTAGAGGTCGACATCTGATTCTTAATTATAGGATTCTTGAACGGTGAGAGCAGGTCTTTAGCGTTCACTTCAATGGTATTGTCGATCAATGTTTTGATTCCAAATGTATTAAGACTTTCGTCTAAAATATGTTTATTTTCAGTGCATTTCATTTGGGTTTCATTAAACATAAAATCTATTGAATCGTTGTTTTCTGAGTTATCTATTTTAGTGGTGTTGTCATCGATAGTGAAAGTCGTGTTCAGCTCAGAGTCTTGTGTTTTAAAATCGGAATCATTTAGATCTTCGGACTCAGGAATTGAAGGCATAGATAAAGATATTGGAGTTTTGTTAATACCTATCAGACTGTGTTTAGGCTTTTTATTCGGTGGATGTGGTGTTGATTCTCTTTGTTGCTCTAATGTATTGTTAAGAGTCAAAGAAGTGTTCACCAATTGATTTGCCATCGAATCTCTTTGTTTTGGTGTTACAAAAGATAATTTAACTGAAGATTTGTCTATTTTTTTGTAAAGAGAACTGTTGAGAAGGTTTTGTGGAGTTTTAGCCAAAGGAATCGATGAAATAAAAGATCGTTTAGTTTTGGATTCGTCTAATTCTTTGATTATAGAACTGTTGCGAAGACTTTTTGGAGTGTTAGCCAATGGAAGCGATGAACTAAAAGATGGTACAAATGGAGACATAGTTTGTGAGATATTAATTGGTTTTATTGAAGAGAAGATCGACTCCTTTTGGGATAACTCTTCATCGATACTATTGTTATTCAATGACTCAATACTTTTTTGCTTCTCTTCTTCAGCGTTCACTTCAATGGTATTGTCGAACAATGTTTTGATTCCAAATGTTTTAAGACTTTCGTCTAAAATATGTTTATTTTCAATGCATTTCATTTGGGTTTCATTAAACACAACATCTATTGAATCGTTGTTTTCCGAGTTATCTATTTTAGTGGTGTTGTCATCGATAGTGAAAGTTCTCTTCAGCTCAGAGTCTTGTGTTTTAGAATAATTTAGATCTTCGGACTCAGGAATTGAAGGCATAGATATTGGAGTTCTGTTAATACTGAGACTGTGTTTCGGTGGATGTGGTGTCGATTCTCTTTGTTTCTGTAATGTATTGTTAAGAGTCAAAGAAGTGTTCACCAATTGATATGCCATCGAATCTCTTTGTTTTGGTGTACTCTTCAGCTGAGAGTCTTGTGTTTTAAAATCGGAATCATTCAGATCTTCAGATTCAGGAATTGATGGCATAGATATTGGAGTTCTGCTAATATTTATGAGACTCTGTTTCGGTGGATGTGGTGTCGATTCTCTTTGTTTCTGTAAATCATTGTTAAGAGTCAAAGAAGGGCTCATCAATTGGTTTTCCATCGATTCTAATGATTCAAAAGAGGAGACAAATGGAGACATAGTTTGCGAAATATTAATCGGTTCTATTGTTGAGGAAAACGATTCCTTTTGGGGTAATTCTTCATCGATAGTGTCAATGATTGACAATAGTATGGATTCGATAATCATTTGTTGCTTCTCTTCTTTCTCTTTAACCCAAAATCCATTCAATTTATCCACGAATTGGATCTCTTTATCGCTGACTTCTCCCCAAAAGATCCCGTTTTCTTCATCGCAATTATTTGAGACACAATCGGAGTCATCGTCTGCCGACAGCCACTCATCAATGGATGTGTCCATCATTGGTAACAATTTATCGCTTAAATTATTCAATGAATAACAAAATCAATGTTTTGATTGTAAATTAGAAACAAAAACAAATGCAATGAAAAGTCGTTACAATTGTTTAGTCATAAACTGTGCGTTAATTTCAACAAAATTTCATATTTGAAAAACTCATCCTTTCATTGGTTTATGATTTCATTCAAATCCATAGGAATTGATTGCCATCTGATGACCACATCTTCACTCATAATAAGTGCCATCTTTTGAATGAATACTTCAAAACAGATTTACCGCCAAAACAATACATTTTGACATTAATTTACATTTTAAAGGACTTTAAATGTGAATCAATTAATGGCTAATAAAAGAGATTCGCCGACAAATGAGTGCAACAAAAAACTCAAAACTGAAGACGAAGTCATTAATAATGACATTAAAGATAAAAACCAAATGAAAAATGGAACGAATGAAGAGTCAAATGAAGACACGTTTAGATTCAGTGAAAGTCCGACTTTGGATGAAATCCGTTTAATGCACTCAAAGTTTTGTTTAGACCGTAATTGGGATCAGTTCCATTCACCCAGAAATGTCTTATTGGCTTTAGTCGCTGAAGTGGGAGAACTGTCTGAACTCTTTCAGTGGAAGAATGAGTGCCAAATGGGTCTTAAAGACTGGACCCCTAAAGAACGTAAAGCACTCGGAGAAGAACTTAGCGATTGTCTCATTTATTTGATCCGTTTGGCCGACAGATGTCGAGTAGACTTACCAACAGCTGTTCTCCAGAAGTTGGCTTTAAATGACGTGAAATATCCGATCGATAAAGTGTTCGGTAGTTCTAAGAAATACACTGAATATCAATAATTAGTGATTTGAGACAACAATTTGTCGCAAATTTTTGTTTTTTGTTTGAGTTTATTAGCGATCGTTTATTCACTTCTAAACTATTTATTAAATAAAATTAATTCCAAATAATTTTAAGAAAATTTCAATTTTGACTGTTTTTTGATTCTTTGATTAATAAAAAAAAATTAAATTTAAATGATTTTAATTTTATCGATATTTTCATTAATGATTTTATTTGGGAACAGTTTCTGTGTCTGTTTTATAGCGTTGAACCAAAGGGAATGTCGCCAATGGAGCTGAAGATGACATCACTCTATGGTATTTGTTTTCGTGATAAGAATTATCGAAAAAATTATAATCGATTAGAATTGTGGCGCCGATTATTATTGACTTAATCTCTGGACTCCAATCTTTTCCGAATTGAAGCCGAAATATATGTCCGCCATAACTAAACTCCGATAGTTTACAAATATGTCCACAACTCGTATGGCTTTCCTTATTATTAGTCTTTTCATAGATATTAAAACACATATCACTCAAACAAAATGAAAACTTTGCTTCACATCCGGGGCTTACGATTTCTAATTGTCTTTCCTTTGATTTCAAATGAAGTGAAAATCGACAGAAATTACATTTTTGTATCACTTCTCCAATAATTTTACCCGAAATGTCTTTAACTGTTATTTTCTAAAAGACTTATCATTAGTTGAATATTCATTTCTTAAACAAATGAAAACCTGTCGACAACAAGGAATGAGTCCACAACAGCTGATCCTAAACGGTCGGCACAATCGGAAAGCCGGGGATCTATTCTTATCATAAAAAGTCATATCAAAACCTCGACTTTCACTACAAATGCAAAATTTGCCGAAACAACTGTTTTCTTCAATTGCATAGAAAAGATTGTTTGCAAGATTATTCTTAATCAGATATCGGTTCCCATTTGTTTCCTGATTAAAAAATTTAAATTCTCTGATAATGAAAACGGTTTGTTCTTTGAATAGAATTCTGGAAAAGTTTGTTAACTTATTGTCTTCTTGAAGTGGTTCCCAATCACCTAAACGTATGTCCCATTTAATAGTTTTGGAGACCTCTTCCTTAGGCTTCGATTCTTTTCCACTCATTTGAAGAAAAGACTGCAAACAATTTATTATTAATAAATAAACTGAAATAAAAAAAAATTCTTAAAAACCGTTTGACTATTGGATTGTGAGCCGATTGTGA
>JAQIXI010002460.1:0-10267 GCA_034700165.1 Galumnidae sp. Gr-Ori-00277
ATTCAATGCGCTATTAATTCAAAGGGTTTGTCATCGAGTTGTCTGTCCTCATTACGTGCCATTATATGCTTTATATGCTTTATATGCTTTATATGTTTTATATGCTTTATATACTTTATATGCTTTATATGCTTTATATACTTTATAAACTTACACTGTTTATAGTCAATCAATTGGCAAATGCCTATAATTTACTAATTTCTTAGATATAATTAATATAACTCATCAGTGGACCCATCGATTGACTTTTTAATAATAAGTTTCATGTCTTAAGTTGAGAACAACACGTGTTGTTAAGAACCATTAATTTGTGATTAATAGCCATAACATCTAGTTCATTACCAGGGTAATTTAACGGATATTCAAATTCTAAAATTAAAACCCTTTTCTCGTTAATTATAGCACAGTTTACGACTCTTTCAAATTGTATCCGAAATTTTGATAACTCATTGTAATTATAAAAAGGGCTGAATAAAAATGAACTAGATCATTATGTATATTTTTTAATGTCACACAAATCTATATATCATTTGAATGAAAGTTCATGTAATACGACAACAGGATATATATAGGGCTCAGACCTATTCAGTGATAATCAGTTCGATATCATTCGATATATTCATTGTGTGAATCGATTGGAACCAAAACCGAAAGAACCGAAAAAACTTTTCTTTCCAAAGGATTGTATTAATAGTTTGAAATAAGTCGAGTCCTCTGCAAAAAGTGTGTCCTTTCAGTCAAACCTTTATTGAAATAATGAGAAATAGATGCCAAGAAGTGGTTGGCATTGAGCTCAACAGCTGAGGGATAGGGGCTCTCAATAGGGCACCTGGAATAGGGGTAGGAATCACAAAAAGGGAACACTTCGATGGAAAAAGTGCTGTTCCGTACAAATGAATAGAATTTTGTTTGGAAATACTGGATTGGATGGAAGGCTACTATTACTTCCATTTTTTTCAACCGACACTTTTTTGTTTGCATTCAAAAACTGTTTGCCGTTCCCTCTCTTTTGCTCAAAACTTTTGGTCATATCTTTACATCCGATCCAAACATATGGTTGACAAGAAAAGTGTCAAAACTTCAGATGGTTTTTATGCCACATTTTAAGGCATAACTTTGACTCATATCGGAATCATTTTTATTTTCAACTAATTTTTATTCATTTCTTAAATTAAGTAAAAGTTTTAAAAGAGTTATTCGCGAACCATAAAAATGTATGTAAGGGTTAGACTATTGTTGGGTACCGACACTCAGACCCATCACATTAATTGTCGCTCTATTAACGAAACTATGGATGAGTTACGCGAAAAAGTGGGGCGAAAGTGGAAGTGTGACAACGCTTCGATGGTCAGACTCTTCTTTGAAGGAAAAGAGGTAACTCACAACAACTCCTATTATTTATTGAATTTAAACTTAATTATAGAGAAAAAGTGAAAGAATAATAGACTGAAAATGTATTAAATATTTGATTCTTGGTTTTATAGCTGAGTAATGGATATTCTTTGTATGAATATAAGGTGAAAATAAATGATGTCATCCAAGTTCTCATCACAAATGAATCCGAAAGCAATAAATCCTTGAAAAGAGTCACTGATTTCACTGCAGAAGAAAATAATCAAACAAATAGTGTTGAGTCAGATATTGAACTCAATTTGATATCAGAAGATGACTATTATAGGGTTGGAGACTATGTCGATGCACTTGACTCGGATACAGGCGCCTGGTTTGAGGCCAAAATCACTAAAATATCTAACAATTGGAGTCCAAACCATAAATATTATGTGAGTTTTGAGAGGGAATCGATTGGCAGTAATATAGCGCTTGATTTACAACAAATAAGACCTCAATCATCGACTAAAATAGCATTTGACAACTTGAAGGCGGGTCAGGTAGTGTTGGCCAACTTTAACAGTGACTCAAAAAAAGAAAGAGGTTATTGGTATGAGTGTCGGATCGAGAAAATACATCTGACAAACAAACGACTCTTTGTATCCGTATTTATGGCAGACATTGAACTCAAACGACAAACAATTCAATTAATGGACGAAATTTATAAAATTGAAAACAATATTAAGAGAAGTGAGCGCTCTATAGATGAGGAACAGATCATCCGATTCGGAGCAAAACCCAAACGTGAGTTTAGATCCCTTTTTACTAATTCAGGTTTAGATAGAAATGTGAGACAAATGTGAGAAACATTGAAAACCGGATTATTAGTCAAATATTTGAATGACTTATCATTTTTATACTCATTTTTATACTCATTTATATTCAAATTCATTTGAAAACTGTGTCTCAACTGAAAACAATTTAAGCGTTAAAATCATTTCGAGTGACCAATAGATTAGTTGAGACGTTAAGACGACTCTAACTTTTTTCATACATTTTTTATATTTTCAAAAAGAGTTCATTTAAATAGAATTATAATAATTCATAGAATATTTATTTTAATTAAAATGTTGTACAACAGTAGAGGAATGTTCTCCTGAACCGGATTTCAATATTTTAACACATTATTTGTATAGCATTGAAGCACTGAAGCACTGGTAACCCCTTTTCTCTCTGCGGTAACCCATTATCTCATATATTCTTTTAACACCAAAAACATTGTCAGATAAACTCATTCAAAGTATATATAAATGCTATTAAAAGAGATTTAATGACATTTAATGTATTTAATGTATTATTGACTCAATTTCTTCGATTTTTTATTTAGTTTTCAGTCAATTATTTCACTAAATTTCCAAATATTTAAGATTTCAAAAGACTTTTCGTTGAAATTCAAGAAAATTTGTTTATCCGTTTGTCTGAACTCATAAACAATATTTGTTTTGAGAGGACAACAACAGAGAACTGTCCAAATGTTAGGATTCTTTTGAAAACTATAATTTAGAGTCCACTCATTAGTGGAGGAAATGGTAAACATTCACTAAATTTTCTAATTTTAGTAATGAAACAAATTTTCATCCCTTTGTGTAACAAAACATCTTTGAAACACATTTGAAATGTTTAGAGTAAAAGGAGATTCGCTTCTTATCATAATATATGACAAATAAGAGTTAGTTCTGAGCTCTCGATTAGAATTTATTGAAACTATTTTACAAAACTTGAAATAAATTGAAACCAAAAAACAGATTCAATTTACAAACAATTGAAGCGATGCCTCAGAAACTGAACATAATTACAGTTAGTGTTAAATCCAATAGAAGTAGTTTAACAAAAAAAAACTCTTATTAAGTGTCGATTCATATAATGCGTTAAATCTGTTAAAGAAGTGACAAATCTTTTGAAGACTTAATACAAGAATTGATTTATTATATACTCTGTAAAGACAGGGTTTTGCATGAATTCCAATAATAAAGACATTGAATACTGAATTAAATGAGTCCTTTTGTAATCTTTTTGTGAATTTTCTCTAAAAAACACTTTCTTTGTTTGATTACCAAAAGGTATTTCAGCGCCGGATTGCAGTCATTGTAACGACGACTCAACACTAGAATGTAAAAAATGTTCCTGCAATGAATGCGGGGCTAAGAATGAACCCGAAAAGCAGATTATATGTGATGAGTGCAGCGCTATATTTCATATTTGGTGCTTAACTATACCTTTAGAGTCTGTGCCAGAAGACGACTGGTATTGCCATAAATGCAAAAATAGTGATCACAAAAAAGTCATTGAAATTGAGTCAAAAAATTTACAAAAACGAAAGGAAAGTCTTAATCGCATCGGAATTAGAGAATGGGGTCGAGGAATGGCTTGTGTCGGACGCACACGAATACCAAACGATGTACCAAAGGATCACTTCGGACCGATTCCAAACATTGAGGTCGGGATGTGGTGGAGGTTTAGATTCCAAGCTTCGGAAGTGGGTCTCCACACACCTCTTGTGGCAGGAATTCACGGCAAAGAGAATGTCGGCGCCTATTCTATTGTATTTTCCTGTTCTTATGACGAAGATATTGATTTGGGGAATGACTTTTATTATACGGCTTCGGGCGGTAAAGACCCAAATAATAAATGTCGAGTCGGAGGACCGCAAACAAAAGATCAGGAGTTAAAGCGATGTAATAAAGCGCTGGCACTCAACTGTTTCGCTCCTTTTAATGATGAAAAGGGGGGAAATGCAGGTCTCGATTGGAAAAACGGTCGTCCCGTAAGAGTTTTGAGGAGTGGAAACGCAAGAAATGCTTCCAAAAAATCTTTATATCTTCCAAAAGTTGGCGTCAGATATGACGGCATTTATAAAGTGGTTAAATATTGGCCACAAATCGGGGAATCGGGTTTTCTTATTTGGAGGTACCTGCTTAGACGAGATGACCCGACACCTCCGCCCTGGACTAAGGAAGGCATTAATCGCATAAAAAGATTGGGACTGACTATTGTATATCCGGAGGGTTGGAATGCAGAGACGGCTTCCAAGAGGTCTTTCAAAATGGATGAAAAAGTCTTTAAAAGCAAAAAACTGAAAGTTTCGTCATTTTTGATACCAAATCATATTTTGTCTCTCATTGAGAGCGACCGACAGAACCAAAGTTTGTGGCAAAACTTCTTAAACGTAAAATTGGGAAAATCGGTATTACCCTTGACTTTGAAATTACTTCGATTGACTCAATCGGAACTCATGAGTTACTAATCGGGTTAATGACACAAACAAAAGGATATTTCATAATATTTAAAGAAAGTTTACCCACGAATATAAAATGTTTACATTTATGCAAATATTTTATATAATTATATAATTATATATTTATAAAGTTTTATACAAATATTAGAGAGAAATGAAATGAATTTATATTTTAGAAAATATCTAATCATTAATCGGAGATATACTTAACTCTACTTAAATATATGCAATACTTTCAAAATATCAACAAATGGTTTGCATTGCAGTACATACAAGAAATTATATACCAAACTTTACTAGTTATTTATAAGGTTAGTGTTAGTGTTTTAGTGTAGCAAAATTGTAGCAAAACTATAAAAAAAAAAGTAATTAATGTTTGATTTGATAACAAAATAGTAAAACGAATTCATTTAATCCTTAATTAATTATAAAATTATAAAATGGTTTATAGATAATAATCATTTAATTAAATAAGTTTTAAGGAAATGTCATTTATTACAAATAGAATAGCAATTGAAGTTTAATGATAAATGAGTAAGGGTAAATTTGGTGACTAAGAATTATTAAATTCGATTAATAATTCATGAGATTCAAATCGATTTCAAATTTTGTTAATTTAATTATTAACTGAAAATAGGAATTCTTCGAAAAAATGGAACTAAGCTTTAAATGTGTCTGTTGTCTGGATCTTCTCAATACTCCGGTCACTACTCTCTGTTCTCATAATATTTGTAGAGTAAGTATTAATTCAAAATTATATATCTATTAATTATTAATAAATTTTGTTTACCTCTAAATGAAGTCCTGTTTGGATGAGTCGTTTAAATCGGGAGTTGAGAGCTGTCCCATTTGTAGGACACCCATCAAAAACATCAAAAAGTTAACAATTAATAAGAAATTGGATCAGATTTTAAAAGAATTGTTAGTTTTCAAAACTAGTCAACAATTTTCATGAAATGAATTCATATAAATCTCAAAGAATCGATTTTTTTCGGATTTCAAGAGTGTATATAAAATGGATAATATTTTTGTGAGATTTTTATTTTAAAAATAATAAAATGAAAAAACAATGATTTGTATTGACTTCTGAATGACTTCTCTTTTTATAATTGTTTTATAAGAATTCCAAAACATATTTAATAGAAATTTCATTTAAAATAATTGAAACTTCTATTCGTTTTTCATTTTACAGAGATATCTCAACGGAAGCATTTTTATATCTCCGGAATCAAAGCTGACCACTCCTTCATTTCCATCAATACTGAGTAAAGTGCCGGTTGTTTCACGGTCTTCACCGAAAATTACTTTAATCTGAAAAAGTTTAAAAACATTATTAAATCAGAATTAATTGAAGTTTAGGACTGACTTTATCTGCAGAGGAGGGCATAACGGGTTCCAAATGTTCCGATAAAATGTTGACGACTCTGTCCTCTCTTAATAGAAACACTGAACACATCCCTCCAGAGATGCCTCTAATTATACCGGTTTGTCCAATGAGGTCAATGTCATCATGGACATCTTTAATCTTAACTTCGATGTCAGTTGTTTGCCATTCAACAGAGAATGCATGTTCCATTCCGGCACCCGGTGTTTGCGGATTGAAGTGAGGCGATGACACTCCCGGAGTCATCGGTGAATATCCATAACCTGTTGGAGATGGAGACGGACCGACACTATGGGGTCCATTATAGGCAGGACTGGGAGTCATATAACTTGCAGAGGCAGGACTCGGAGCTGTGCCGGGAACGCTATAATTAGATGGCGAAGGAGTTGCCGCCGGACCATATGGTGAATACGAGTGATCAGACGAAGCATACATTCCTGGAGTCTGTGGAGTATAAGGACCGCCGGGAGGGGTCTCTGGATTTGGATAACCCGGTGTCGGAGGATTCATATAAGAAGGATTTGATGGCGAGGGAGAGGGTTCGTCGTAATCAAAATCAGGTCTTGGAGTTGTAGAGGCCGTCGGATCCCAAATAGAAGAGGTGTGAACCGGAGTGCGAGACCCATCGTGCATAGGAGTGGCGCCGCCACCGCCATAAGCAGGAGTACGGGAGCCGTCGTGCATTGGAGTATTGGCTCCGCCATACATCGGAGTTCTACTGCCCGAATACATCGGTGTCTGACTTCCATACATTGGAGTGTTTCGCGCATAAGTAGAAACACCTCCCGATTTGTCACCACTTCCAGAGCCCACAACTACTATACGAGTTTTATCGACAGTAATGGTCTGACACGTGGCGTGTAGTTCCACGCGGGCAGTGGTCCCGATCGCATCCTTAACAATACCGATATAGCCTTTATATGTGCCCTGGGTGATTTTTATAGTCTGTCCGATCAAATCCAAGTCGTTTCGATCGCGACCGCCTTTAAAGTTGGAGAACTGTCGACCTCCACCTCCACCACCACCTCCTCCCCCTCCGCCGCCGCCGCCACTCGAGGGATGAGCCGGAGATTGAATACGAGGAGACATAAAACCAGGAGTTGTATTCATTACTCCCGATGAAGAGAGAGGTCGGGAACCGCCGGCCAGAGCCAAGTGACGAGTTTTGCAAACAAAAATTCCTCCGTTTTCTAATATCATTCGCGAATAGAGAAACGCAGAGTTTCGATATAAATGTTTGATCTCTCCCTGTCTGCCAGAATGTGGTCCGTCAATAACCTTGACGTGATCTTTCACTTGTATTTGATTTTGTTCTGAATCGAGAGCGACAGCCCTTCGAGTGTCGCGCTTTTTAGTGACCGCCTGATGTTTAACGTGAACTAACTTTCCGTTTTGGTTCAGTATTTGAAAATTCTCTTTCTCTAAGCGGACGATAACTCCGACTGTTTGTGCATCCAATTGAACCAAATCTCCCCATTGAAACTGACCTAAAGTGTCGACACCAGTGGCCATATCTGCACATAACTGCAAATCTTTTGGTAAAATCTTGAGCTCATGCATTGTTAGGTCTGAGAATAAGACAATATTAGTTTCTTCGACGCGAACAATAAGTCCAGTGTCGCCCTCATAACGTCCTGCAATAACCTTTACGTGATCACCCATTCGGAAGTATTTCCGTAATTCATGTGCCTGAAAGTCGAGCGGATCCGTTAAATCTTCGTGTTTTGGAATCATTGTTATCTTATTGCCATCGATGGTAATAATCTTTCCCAGAAGATGAGCCAACTCTCCCTCACAAACTTCAACATTATCACCCGGAGCAAAACTATGACCTTTGTCTTCAGCAACAGTGCCTTCACTCAATTGTAATTCGAGGCCTTCCGGGTGTTCCTCAAATTTTTCCAACTCTGAAAGCGTAGGCTTTACGCCATCAATGAGTAGAGCAGTTGTTGTGAAGGCTTTGTAGAGGAATCCTCTCCGGTAACGATTTCCTTCAAATATGAAGAAGTCTCCGTCATTCGTCACTTCACCTCCGATGGCACGAATGCCGTCGATGTCGAAGAGCTTCGGAGGCGGTCTCTTAAACCTTTTTCTTTTGTTTTCGTTTTCACTGGAGGCCACTCTGAGGGCACCTCTAAGTCGAGTGTAATCTATTCTTGGAATGAGTTTGAGATGGACCTGATTCTGAGCGGTGTCCACATAATCGACTTGACCCAAATCGTCTTTATAGAGACCTCTCTTTAGTCGAACCCATTGATTGACTTTAAGCTGAGAGTTGTCTTTAGTTACTCTCAAAACATCAGTCATTTCATTGATGGGAACCATAGTTTGTCTGTAAATTCCGAGCCTAAGGTTTCCCATTCCCTGAATCGCTTGCTTTACATGAGTTTGTTTATAGGCTTCGATATAAATATAGCCTTTAATGCCTTCGGGAGCGACCACTGATTTTATGGGAAGCGGTTCTTCAGTCGTTGAAAATGCGATGAATTTTCTCATCAATTGAAGAACAGTTGCCTTTTCTTCGCCGATCTTACACTTAATCATCCAAAGGTTAGGATCTTTGACTCCTGGCATAAGTGCCTGTTGTGTGATATCGTCGGGCAGATCAACGTCTCCGTCATAACTCTTCTCGGCTGCAGAACTCTCAGCATATTTCCTACGATAATAGTCTTCGATTTCGTCCTCTTTTTGTGAGTTCCACATCATTTGTAGTCTTCGGTGAGACTCCATATCCCTCTGAGAGTCCTCCTGATGTTTGTTCTTCTCAATTATCTCATCGGCGCCATCTTCCCATTCCTCGTCGTCTTCAATCTCATCGTCGACCTCTGCCTCATCGAGAATGAAACCACCATGGCGCGGCTTCTTTTTTCGTCTTCGACGGCCTCTATATTCATCGTCTTCATCTTCCTCTTCGTCGTAGTCATCTTCATCTAAGTCTTCGCCCTCAGGTTCCTCCTCATCGGCCACTTCCGGCTCTTCGCCGACCTCTGCCTTTAAGTCAAATTAAAAAACAATTGAATGAAAGACTCGTTTGAAACAAATATTGGTTTCATTTAATACCTCATTATCTGAATCGCGAATTGAATCGTCGCTGTCCGACATCTGTGGTCACAGAAGATATCAGTTCTTAAGAAATTAGTATTAATTTAACGTTAATTATCGTTAAATTAAAGACAAATTTAACAAAAATAATGGCAAACGAGTATATAAACAAAAGCCAAACATTAAATTTCGCCGAAAATTTGGTTTATTTTATGACAACATTTTTAAAGTTTATTGAATGTAATATAAGTCATACAAAAGTATTTAATTTTCAAATAATATAGAAATCATTTCTAAAATTTGGCGTAATTTATGTATTGATGAAAGATAAGACTTTTCAAGAATTTTATTGAAATTATTTTAAGTATTTTTTTCTAAAGAAAACTTAAATTCAATTCAAATACTCTTCTATTATGTAATAATCAGAATATTAATGAAAAACCGGTAAATCTTTTGTATTATAAACACAAAAAGTGTTTCACAAAAGGGCACACATTTGTGATCAATAATTATTGTTCTTAAATTATAGAACAAAATATTCATTACAATTTTTGAATGAGCATGGTAATGGTATTTTAAATATTCTCACTTTTATAGTGAAATATTGTATTCAATGATGAAAAAATAGTGACCATTGAGTGAGTGATCGATTGATAAATATTAGAATTATATTTTAATAAATAGTTTTAATAATTGCTGTGAATTGAATATTAGCCTAAACTCTGCAAAAAGCAATTATTTGATATCATATTCCTTTCCATTTTTGTACTCATCGTAAGAAACAAAAAAGTGAATCACAATTAGTTTGTGTCTCCCCTCAAGAATACTATAAAATCTAAACGTTAAGAGCCGAAACTGTGGACATTACTATACGTAAAGTTGTCTATTTAATTGTGTTTTACAATATACAGTTTACCAACTCATATACCGTTTACAGAATTAAAATGGGTCAGGTGGTTTAAAATATATTAAAAAAGTAATTAGTTCAAAACCTTTTGAATTTTAACTATGAACTAGCTTAAACCTCGAATTTTTTGTTATTTTTGGATAGAGAACATTAAGTGGAACAACTTTGTTGCTTGGCACTTTTTGATCAAACCTAAGGTAAGGCCGCCAGAGAGCATCAAATTTAGCGAGATGCCATATCTTGGTCACGCTATAGTATGGTTGACATAAGAATAGACTAAATAAAACGCATAACACTTTGATTAGTGCTT
>JAQIXI010002461.1:0-10266 GCA_034700165.1 Galumnidae sp. Gr-Ori-00277
AATGACGAACTCAAACCACTGTCAAAACTATATTTATTTATGTTTTTAAACATAAACAAACTCAAATTAATTTTATCTGGGTAATCCCGAAGGGCTACCCAGTGCTCCCTTACGCTACAATATTGTGTGGTTACTTTCTCGCTGACCCTGTATGCTTTTCTCTGGCCTAGATTGATTTTATTTCAAAATTAATTTTTATATTTAATATTATAAATAAAAATATTAACACTAATTATAGTAATTTTCGGAAAATAATATTCCACTTATTAAAAGAAATATTGAACAAGTATAGAATTATTTAATCCTCTTTAAAAAGAAATTTAGCAAGAAACATTTATTTATTATCTTTTAATACATAAAATCAAATCCTTATAAATAGTTATTTAAAAATTTATAAATTATTTAAAAACAAAAACATATTCATAACAAAAATATATATTTTCTATTACAAAATAAGTGCTTTTGTCTAGATGGTAAATGTCTAGATAAATATACTAGAATTGAGTAATAGATAAAAAATATTAACAAGAAATAAGGTAACCTAAATATTTGCCAGGTAAAATCATTGATATATAAACTAATTATGGAAATGCCTAGAATATATTTATATGAAATATATTCACAAATATAAGTAATTAATGATATAAAATATAAGCAAACACAAATAATAAAAAGATTAGCAAGTTGATATGAATTTAATTCAGAGATAGCCAAAGGGGGGTATTCCAGAAACCTCCCCTGAGACCAAAAAATTGCCCACAGTTGCATAGTTTAAATTAGTCAAGGTGTTTCTTTTAAATAATATTTTACTAACATTTTATGGAATCTTTTCTTAAAACTAAAGTTTTTCCTAAAAACAATTGTTATAATATCGAGGAAAAACTTTGACTCTTTATAAGGCGGCGGAGGTTAATATGGAAGTTTTTTTATTCTAATATAATAACCAAAGCCATTCCCTGCATGGTGACACCATATTTATATGTTGGTTTTAAAAACTGGAAGTAATAAACAATTCATAACAAATGGAATGTTTTGACAAATAAGTAATGATTTGGGATTTAAATATTTTTTAGCTACACTCCACTGCTTATATAATGAACACAAATGGATTGAAGAGTATATTTATTATCAAGCTGTTTATTATAAGAGATTAACTTTAGTATAGATTTATATTATTGTGATCTAAACATAGTGTTCATTATAAAGGAAATTTAATTATATATTATGCACGTTTTTATTGCCAAGCACATTTTCTTAAGCTTCATAAGAATTCTGCTGACTATGATATTATGTTTAATATATAAGCATTCGAGTGTGTTGCATTTAAATCTTGTAAGTCCATTCACGTAATTCGATATTACTTGCATGATTTATTTGATATTTGCATGTAAAAAACTTTCACTGAGACCACAACTGATGGTAATATTCCCATCATTTTATGATAATAATTATAATAAAATATCTTGCTTATTAAACAATTGTGCCATTTTTTGGAATCAAATTATTTTGTGTTGAATTTTTTGAACTAAATTTTTTAAAGTGTTATTTGAGAAGATTGAAGTTCCAACAAGTGATTAGGGTATCAGTAAGTTACTTTTTTCTAAAAATCTTTTATTTATAAATCATTGATCTTCAAAAAGACTTTTTTAAATGCATTTTGAGTATATTTTATGTGACATTAGCAAGCACATTTCATAAATCATTATTTGAAAGAGTAAGGAATGTATTTACTAAAACATGAAATTCACCATTCGATCAGTTTTTTCTGTTAATCTTTATATTAAATTGAGAAAAATATAAGTTATTCACAAAATAATGTGTTAAATATAGCAGAGGATCTGGTCTAAGAGGAATGAAATGATAAATAAACTCTACCCTAGAACTAAAAACCTCGACAGACCTAGTGCTTATCCATAGACGCTACATGTAGTCGCCGCCAATATAGGGGTGAAAAATTCTGCGATTTTGCTTGCTTTTTTTAACTAGGTAAAAGTTGAAATTTAAACATAACTAAAATGCATATAAACATCATATTTACAGTTTATAAATGATATCCAGAAGCTGTAAATCAGATAAATTTATTGAAACTAAAGTTTGATTTTCGAATATTATGAGTTTTTGGTTAAATTATTAGATTTTGAACTTAATTATGATTAAATGTTAGATAAAAGTGTATTCTATCCATTTTTACCAAAAAGCACCTTAAAAATTACCTGCTATATGTTTTAGAGCCATTTTAAAAATACCCCATCTATACCCACCTATCTCGAGAAAAGTCACCAAAAAAGGCTCTACCCCCCTTTCAAGTGGTCCGTGGCCATCACTGAGGTTAAGAGTTCTAGCATGATAAATAAAAATGAACAAATTTGTATGCTTTGCTAAGAAATTCACTAAATAAAACTAAACAAGATAATCCAATTCTGTTAAATAGTATTTAAACTAGATATATTCATGATTTTAAATTGGAATCACCTTGCTAATGATCTAGTAAAAATATTCCTAAAATAAATTTAAAATTAAAAATGAAATTGATAAATCAAAGATAATTATAATTCTATAAATAAATTATTATAACAAAACTGATAATAAGAAAATTATTAAAAATGTTTATTAAATTATTAAACATATCCTAGATTATTATCAATGTCCGAACTTTTATATAGGGAAGATTATAATGAAAGATTTTGAAAATGTGCTTGGTAAAAATACGTTTGAATATCATATGACTACATAAGCATTTTGTTAGTAACTTTTAATATAAAAGTAATTTTGGGTCAAAATACCAAAACGTTATAAATTGAAACAAATGTTTGAGTCATTCATAAATATATTTGGCAAAATTAATCAAGGTTATTTCTCATATTTCAATAATTACTAATAAAATGTTTAAGGAGTTATTTTATATTCTTGCGTACTTATTACCAAGCACATTAAAAATATTATAATTGTATTTCATCATTATATTTGTCAATACATGTTACATTAGCTAATATATTGAATTATATTTATTAATAATATGAGAAACAAATTCATTGAAAACAAAATTATTCGAAAATAATATAAACTGTAATGAAATCAATTTATTGCAAATCAGTATTTATCGACAGTGATGGCCACGGACCACTTGACAGGGTGGTATAGCCTTTTTTGGTGACTTTTCTCGAGACAGGGGGGGGTATAGGAGGATGTATTTTTAAAATGGCTCTAAAACACCTAGAATGTCATTTTTTAGGTGTTTTTTGTTATTAAGTCGTAGAATGCACTCTTATTTAACGTATTTAATCGCAATTAAGTCAAAAACTTATAATTTTTCACGCATCCACACACCTCCCCTCCGCTTTTTGCTTGTAACGGACAACAATACTTCTTTGTGGAGACTAACAGATAAATTAATAGTTTTTGGATATTAACGGAGGCCTTTTGCTATAAACGGTTTGTGGCTCTCTAGAGACCATTCTTTTTATTAGTAACGGGAGGGGACAGGGAGGCCTTTTGCTAGTAAAGGGTAATATATAGCTTTTTATTAGCAATTGATGGACAGATAGATTTGGGTATGTTTTGTTAGTATAGCAAATACATAGATAATTATTACTCTAGATAATATATGGGCTGGTGAGGCTTTTTTAGTAACTTTTGCTCTGCACACATACAATACAATAGAGTTTTATACGAAGGAAATATATGGCGTCCACTCATACTCTAGATAAAGCATTAAATGTAGTAATTATAGGCTTTGCCCGCAAACCTGGTTTTTTAATTCCATTGTTTTTCTATTAAAAGTTTAATTATTTTATTATTTTTATTGATTAAGACTCGACTCAATTAATCATTAGATTAAGTTATTTATATTAAACACTTTTGATATTTTTCACTACATTTATGTAATAAGGTGTAGTATATATATTCGTTTTACACCCACCCGCCCGCCCGCCCACCAACCTCCCATGCTCTAGTGTTGTAAAGGAGACCTCTGCAGATAAGAACGGCGTTCTACTACTATGCCAGAGATTCTCCAGATATTAACTGAGAGGACAGGGAGGAGTATGGCTTTCTAGAGACCTATTTTTCAGATATTAATGGAGGGGATAGGGAGGCCTTTTATTAGTAATGGAGATATTAACTAGCCTCTTTGATAGTAACAGAGAGGAGAGGAAGAAGTTTGTCTCTCTAAAGTTAACAATAACCTGTCAAAACATAAAAATCTTTTCAATTAATCTTTTTGATAAATCTTTGTAAATGTGGTGATTATAGCTTTGCCTTTAAACCTTGTTTATTTTAAAATCATTATTTCTTTAATTATTTTTAATTTATATTAAATTTTTCTAAAAAAATAATTTTTAAAAATTTATTTAAAGAGCTTAACAAAGGTTTAAACTTTGTTGTTAGATTTTAATAAAATTTTGCATAGTCATCAAGATATACATGCTGAACATCATAATTATAAAATTAATTTGAAAAAGTCACTAGAAAAAATTTTATGACGAAATTGTGCTCGACACAAAAGTTGACATAACATTTTTATCTTTAATGATTATTAAAAAATTCTTTCGAATATTTATTTAATACAAAAGCTTTCTTATGCATGATATCCAATAAAAGATAAATTTATAAAAGTTAATTTCATTAAAAATAGGCAAAAGAAAAGAGACTAAAATAACATAACATTCGCCGCCATTTCATCAAATTGTGGAACCTTATGGTAATTCTAATCCCTTAATAATTAACAAGGTTAGTTTCAAAAAATTGAATATTCGTAATAATGTGAGCCATAGTTGGGATATATGACTGGGACAATGGTTTAGAACTATTTAATATTCGTTCACAAATATAAAATAATAATGGAATGAAATAACCAAGGCCACAAATAATAAATGTATTAGCAAGTTGATCTAAATTTAAAGCGATTAAGTTATTTATATTATCGAATTCTTCGTAGTTTTGTGACCGAAACTTATGATAGAATTATCTTTTCCTCCAATTTTCCAAAAGTCCCGTTTCTTTTATAGTTGATATTCTTATGAGCAAGGTTATTAAATGATATATCAATAAATATTATATAAAATGTATTGAATGTGTTAAAGACTTAGGATGTTAAGGGAATCCCTATTCCCGCGATAGTCTTAAATACCTCATGGGAAGGAAAGGGAGTCGCTTTTTATTAGCACGGGAGGGAACGGGAATCCCGAATGCTATGACGGGAGTAAAGGGATTCCCGTTAACAAATTTTAAACAATAAAACCACTTAAAAGCAATAATTTGAGACATCAATTCGTTGTAAAATGAATTCAAACCTCATATTAAATAATTGATTTTAGATAAAAACTACAATTATTTCAATTATTTCATTCATTACACTATTTTATTGCAATTACCAAGCCATTCAAAAAGTCCTCTCGCATTGGTTTTGGCTATTACTCATAGACTAAAAGAGATAGGTCAAATCTGTGAAAAGATTAATAAACATCCATATTTCTATTATTTTGTGTTATGCCAACAACTATGTCACCTGATTCATTCATAAAAAATCTGGGACATTTGCAAAGATCATAGTCACAGGTCATACCTGAGAAGATATCAAATATATTTTAGTTGCCATTATAAAGGAAGAGTTGTAGTTTAATATGACACCAAGATCACCTAAATCAATTTAGAGACAAAAGACTTATGATAACTTTTATATCAGTGTTTTTGGCAAAACCAACAATAATAAACCAAATAAAATTTGTAATCATTCAATTCCCGAATTATTTTAAGTTATTCCAATGAAGGATTTCAAGTTAAACGGTTTTATTGCTTGGCATATTTTGTTCCGACTTAAAATAAAGCCACTAGGGGGCAAGATGTTCAAATTATTTTTCAACATCAAAACAATATAGCGACTTTTTTTTTAAAGTCTAATCAAAATGTGCCAAGCAACAAAAGTTTTACACTTGATATCCTTAATTGGAATACCACAAAATATTCCTGTAATCAAATGATCCAAAATTTTATGACAGGGGGGTATAGCCTTTTTTGGTGACCTTTCTCGAGACAGGGGGGTATAAAATGGAGTTTTTTTAAAATGGTTTTAAAACACCTAGAATATCATTTTTTAAGTGTTTTTTGTTATTAAATCATAGAATGCACTCTTATTTTACGTATTTAATCACAATTAAGTAAAAAAAATAATTTTCGAAAATCCAACTTTTATTTCTAGAAATTTTAAAATATACACCTTTTGATAAACACTTACAAACTGTAAATATGATGTTTTTATGCGTTTTAATTATGTTTTCTGCTAATTTATTTATTATTCACAGCTCTTTTACTCTATTTTTTCCTATTTTTCGTGCTTTTTTTTCTTTATTTTATCGCCGATGCTCTGGGGGGTACTTTGTCGATAACAAGGGGGTATTTGGGCTATTCCCCCCAATGGCCATCACTGATTTATTGAATATAAAAAACATTGCTTTCAAGCGATCCGCACCTCATTGAAAATGTTGAGTCACTACTGGCGTAATAACAAATTTAACCAAATGAGAAGACATTACGATCGCTTTTTCACTACATTTACGAAGTGATATGTAGTATATGTATTAGTTTTACGCGCAAAAACCCACCCACCCACCCACCCACCATCCGCTTTTTGCTTGCAACGGACAATACTTCTTTGCAGAGATTAACGGGTAAATTTATAGTTTTTGGGTATTAACGGAGGCCTTTTGCTAGTAACGGTTTGTGGCTCTCTAGAGACCATTATTTTTATTAGTAACGGGAGGGGACAGGGAGGTTTTTTGCTAGTAACTGGGGAATATTTCTTTGAATATTAACGGGTAAAATATAGCCTTATGCTAGTAATGGAGGGACAGGTAGGTTGATTCCTCTCTAGAGACCAATCTCTTTAATAGTAACGGGAGGGGACAGGGAGGCCTTTTGCTAGTAATGGGAAAATATTTCTTTGAATATTAATGGGTAACATATAAGCTTATGATAGTAATGGAAAGACAGGGAGGTTTGTGGCTGTTTTGTTAGTATTACAAATACATATATAATTATTACTCTAGATAAAGCCGTAAATGTAGTGACTATAGGCTTTGCCCTGATACCTTGTTTTTAATTCCATTGCTTTCCAATAAAAGTTTAATTTTATTATTTTTATTGATTAAGACTTGGGATAGGAACTTTTAAAATTTGCGCTTGAAAATATGAGAAAGCAATGAATTTATTCATAAATAATGTCGAGCACTAACATTTATTGTAATTCAATTGAGTAATCAAATGTCTATATTGTTTACATTTTTTCAAACATTATTGATAGCCTTTAGTCACTACCTTTCGTTTTAATAAAGATTTGACCATGATACAACGTATAGTAAGGGTCAAATATTTAATATTCATATCTATCATATCTATTCATATCTATATTAAAGGGGTTTATTTTAATTGAACTTGGTAATAGTATATGGAAATTGAAAATGAAAGACATCTAAAAAAGCACTATTTTTCCGAATCAAAATTAAGACTCGACTCAATTAATCATTAGATTAAGTTATTTATATTAAACACTTTAATCTTGAAAACACTTTTGATATTTTTTATTTTAAAATCATTATTTCTTTATTTATTTTTAATTTATATTCACTAAATGAAACTAAACAAGATAATCCAATACTAAATAGATATATTCAGCTAAACATTAATTTCAGTATTTAAAAATTATGCTTATTTAAAAAAAGGCAATTTTGTTAATATTGAAAAATTATAAAAGGTTTGGGATTAATTAATTTCTTAATTACTTTTAAACGACGACCAATTTTAATTGAGTAAACGGAATATAAGTTGGTACAAATGAAATACATCTAAATAAATTTAGTGTAGAGTGACAAACCTTCTATGTTTGGTCCCAAAATGGTTCAAAGTGACATATTCCAAGATCTTGCCCAACCCTAGAGTAAAATACCTTAAGTTGATTTTAAATACAAATAACAAAAAGATATTTAATCTCTATTTTTTCTATTTTTGTTAGTTTGGTGTGTCGAAGGGCTCTCCATTCAGTGTTGTTTATCAAAAAGTATTTGAGAATAATATCAATAAAATCTTAATTATCAGTGGATTTAAATCAATATCAGTATTCTATTAAAAGTTTTAAATTTATAATTAGAAATATGAGTAGAGAATTATATGAAAAGTATATTAGAGAAGATAAGAAGCTAATTTATATTAGAAACTGGATGTTTCTAATCGCAGAAAAGAACTATAGGGTTGGTTTTCCCTACTATAATGAAAATTTCCAGAAAAGACCAAAACATTTTAATCCTATGATTGCCAACACATTTATGGCATTTATTGTGGCAAAACAATTGGTTTCATTATTTATTAATCAAGACTTCTATTCAATAATTATTGGTGACCCTGTCTTTAAATTTAAATTTAAATTGCATTTTAATATTTGCATATTTATCATTTATTTCATTGGCTTATTATTTCAATTAATTAATTATTATCATTTCAAAAATGATGAAAAATTTCAACAAATTATTAGTAAAACATCTTTTAATGAAAGTCTCCTTATATCAAACAACTATTCCATGAAGAAAATCTTCAATAAATTTGAAAAAAGCCTTACTTTGGTTCTCACTATTAGTAGTTTTCTTATTTCATTTCTATTCTCATCAATGAATATATCATTCATTCAATTAATGACATTTGGATTGTTTTGGAGTATTTGGTTTAGTTTATTCTTTAAATTTTTCGCACAGATTTATATGTGGAATCTCTTCTTCTTTTTATCGTTTGTTTATTATGCTAAACATTTATTAAAATCAATGAATAAAAATATATTGAATCTTTCAATACAAACACATAAATTAAGTCGTAATAAAATTATAATTACTTTGGGAGACATTGATGTCCGCTATAGCAAAGTCATGGCTTTTAATAATATTTGGTCTCTTTGGTTGCTTATTAATTGGATGGGTCTGGCATACTTTGTTGGCGTTTATGTTATACTTATTAACAACATTGATGATAAAATTATATTAATTCCATTTATAATTTTCTTTTTTCTTTTAATTATGTTAGTACTTTTGTTTATTATAAGTTTGAGTTCTGTCGCAAAAGAGGCCAAAAATACATTTAAAAACTTAACTCATTTGAAGTACAATCGAATATTAATCAACAATTTTAAAATAAAATTTAAGGTAACTGTAATTTATTTTTAATGAAAACAATCAAGATAAAATTTAAAAATTCACAGTTCCTGTCATACATTGAAAGTACAGCTTCGAATAGGATTGGATTTCATTGCTGGAAACTTTTTCTAGTAGATCAGTTCAGGTGTTACGAGGTTTGAGCAAAACTAAATTTATAAGACTATAACCTAACTTTTATTTTTATTCAAAAAGTGGTTGGCTTTAATGATGGCCATTTGTTTTAAAGTCAAAGATCTTTCGACTCAATAAAAATTTAAACATGGTTAAATAAATATTTATCAATTGTAAATAATTTTATTCACTCACATATTATATCAATAAAAGATAAAAAGTCCATCGAAACTATTTATGAGTTATTGAAGGCCCAGAAAAATGGAAAAATTCAAATTAAAACTCAAGTGTATACCTCCTATTATATAAGATTATAACAAACAAATATAATTATTTATTGATTTATAAATTATTTTTTAGGAAAATATGAAAAAAGATGTATTTAATAATTATGATTCTCTTTATTATACACAATGTATTGTTCATAAATCTATATAATTATTAATTATCTAGATAAATTGCCCACAAATAACAAACAAAGTTTGATATAAACTAAAATAATATGCGATGAGATTTATAAAGTAATCTCTTCTTTCAAATAAACTTATCTCTCACTTTAATGAAATGTAATATATTCTTATACTTTTATTTCATATATAAAATCAAATAATAAGATAATTGTCCATGTTTACATAGAAAAGGATTGCAGTACTTAATGATAATGATAATGAAATAATTTTTATTTTCAGACAAATTTATTATTTTAATATTATTTCATTAAAAAAACTTGTTAAAAGTTAATTAATTAAAAATCAATTAAATAATATTTTAAAACTCTTATTTAATTTATACATTTAAGTGATATAAAGTAAATTTATTACTTATACTAGTCTTGGTGTGATACTGACGTACCCAGAAATTTATACTTTTAGTTCAAAGAGCTTAAGAAAGGTTTCAATTTTGTTGTTGGATTTTAATAAAAATTTGCATAGTTATCAAGTTATACATGCTGAACATCATGATA
>JAQIXI010002462.1:0-10266 GCA_034700165.1 Galumnidae sp. Gr-Ori-00277
CGATCACAGGGGGGTATTTGGGCTATACCCCCCTGATGACAATCACTGATATTATGCATTTTACTCTCTATTCTTTTATTTTTATTATTACTTACAGCTTTTTTATAATAAAATTATATGAACAAAAATATCTCAAAAACTCAAAGTGTAAAAATTTTTTCGATTTCATAATCGAGATCAGGGTTAAAATTAATAAAGGCATTTTTTACAGTTTTTAAATAAAAGGTTTTTTAGTGAAATTAAAAATAATAAATTTTATAAAATTTCTTATATTATTTTTATTTAATTTCACTAAAAAACTTTTTATTTAAAAACTGTAAAGAGATGCCTTTATTAATTTTAAAAAGTACTAAAAAAATAATTTGTATAAAATTGGATTTCCTTGGCTCTTCTTTATTTTTTAATAGATGAACTTTAATAAAATTGATACCAATTTAATTTTACGAAATCCATTTATTTATTAAAATTTAAATTTAATAAACAATAATTTATTTAATCTGTTTGATTTAATTGATTTATTTTTACCTTGTAAAATTATTTCACAAAAGTAAAATTTATTTTCAAATTGTGAGAATAGGCCGAAGTTAAAGTAATTGTTCTTCAAATATTCTATTATAATTAATTAAATTTTAATTTCTTAGTTATTTAAGGGTTAAAATAAAATTTAAAAACAAATTTTAACCAAATTTAATACTTTTCCAAGGTTATAGTTTATATACTCAAGTACTTTATTTAAGAGTTTACTTGTGATTTTTGCTAATCTTTGTCTCTATCACCTTTACTGCGATATTATTTATCAGAATTGTATTATATTCAAGTAGAGATTAAAATATTTCGCTTAAATACCTTGAACAATTTTTATTTATATTTAAATTTTCATAAACTTCATGAAATTGATTTAAAGTAATATCATTTTTAAAATTTATTTTTATTTTGTAAAAAATTATTAATTAAATTTTAATTTTATAAAATGAAAGAAATCGAACATTAAATATGTTCCAATTAAACAAATTAAAAATGCACAAGATAATATTAAGTTTATTTTAAATAATATTTACAGTTTATTTAAAAAAAATTTTTTTCTATTTTGATTATCATTTACAGTTCTATTTTCAATGAATTCCTCTCCAGTTTCAGCTCACCTAACAGAATTTATTGAATTGAAATAAACAAATGTATAGAACTAAAGAAATGCCTAAAAATCGCTAATAAGTGCTAATAAATTACTGCTGATATCATATTCTCTTCTCATACGACTGACTATGAGTCCGGACTGAGAGTGGATTCACTCTTTAGTCGGCACTGAAGAGGCTGACAGTCATTACCGAAACAGTACTGTCTGTCAGACAGGTCATACCACAGTCGTGGTCAACTGAGTTGTGCAAAATCGTAAGAAATTCTTACATTATTTTTATAATTATATGCAAAAACAACTACCAAAATTCATCTTCAATATCCTTTTATTTTATTTTAAAAAGGACTGTAAAAAATTTTTTCCAAAGTTTGTTTATGAATTAAAAAATTTTTATTAGATTAAATATTTTAATTACAGCTTTTAAATAATTTTATAATTGAATACATACCCCACTTTGAACATCATTGAGGTTAGTCATCTGTTGTTTTCTTTTCCTAAAAAATTTATTATGGATTTTATACAATGTATATAAAAAAGATGAACCGCAGACCTGAATTGATTTTCATGAATTGTTGATTATTGATTAAGCAATGAAAACTGAATATCATTCACAAGGAATTTTGCTTTTATTCGAGATAGTTCTCATATTATAATGTCAATAAATCATATTTTATACTTATTGTTAATCATCAAGTCTCTTTATTAAAAGAAATAAATTATTTAGTTTAAACTGTAAACATTTCTTTATTTTATTTTGAGACAGTCCTATGAATGACTGTCAACTATTTCTCAACTATGGTTCACATAAACTAATTTATGGTTTATTTCATAACTGAGCCATAGATCTTATCATTTTAACTCTAACACTGAGTCTGACCCAAACCTTTAACCTAAACTCAGGCTATCATTGCCTTCACTTTCAGTTTAGCTTTTGTAGAGAACACATCTCTTTTAAGACACAAGTTTTCAGTTCTCTTAAAGCCTTAATTATGTTCGGCTAATGTCTGGTCAGGACTCAAATACGATGTTTTGTGTATAAAGCCTTTACACTCTAATATTTTGTGAAACGATTTGTATTAAATGTGTTTTAGTTTTTAATTAGTTTTGAATAAAATTCATTTTATTATAAATGTTTTGTTCTTCTGATGTGCTAAACCCAACGCACGTCACAATTTAAAATTTTACCCAGAAAATTCTTAAAATTATTTTGGATATGGATTGTACCTAATATTTAATTGTCTTTAATTCAAAACTTTTTCACTACATTTATGTAATAAGGAGTAGTATATATTTTTGTTCTACACCAATTTTTAAATACGAATTTTCCCAAATACCCAGAACCTTAAAAAACGTTTTTAAAACACTAATTTTAAGAAACACGAAATTCTATTTAGAAATAAATTAGAAATGATTTTATAGAATATTTATTAAATAAATTAAAATTAAATGAAATTTAGTTTAAATAAAATTTTATTACTAAAGTAAATTTGGGCCAATCTAGGTAATTTGCAATAAATAAATTTTAGAAAATGTGAATAAATGTTTTAATTTATTTTAAATTATACTAAAATTATCGTTATTGTTATATGGTGGTCCACCTTGAGGAACATTTTTATATATAAATTTGGTGTATAAATAATTTTTATTATAAATTTAAAAAAGAAATGAAATAGAATATATGCCAATAAATTTTTTTTTCAATTATTGAATTAATTAAATCAATTTGGTTTAACTGTTTTACTTCAGGCTTTTTTTAAATTTTTGTATATCACAGATTTCGATTAATTATACTAGATTAAATTAAAATTCAATAATTATTGTTAAATTTTAATCATGGCCATTCAATAGTTGACAAGAATTTAATAAAATACAAATACTTTACTTAAAACTGTTGGAAAATGTTTATTTTTCTAAATTTTACTAAAATTTATCATTATTTTTGTAATTTTTTTCAAAATTAAATCTTTTTTACTTGATCAAGGAAGTAAAAAACTTTAGATATTTTTGCAAATTAAATTTGCACATGATAAAATATCTTGTTTGAAAATCATAAATTTTAAATCCTTTATGAAGTCTATAACTAAATAAGCTTGCTAAATAAGAAAATTTTATTAACTTGAGTTTTAAAAACTGCAGTTCTAACTTTATATAATTATAAAATATTCAAAAAAAACATTGTAAATAATATTGGTTTTATTAGTATATACGGTATATTTAGTTTTGTCCTCTTATATTATCACTTATATTTATATTAAATAAGAGCTTGTGAAAATTTTCTGGCAAATAAATCCAATTTGACCAAGATTAATTTTTCAAAATAATTAACTAAATTATTATTATATAATTATTTTAATCGTGAACACATTTTCACAAGGTAATTTGCAATTTAATTAATTTATAAAATTTATAAAATATTTCCAAAAATCTAGTAAATAATATTGGTTTATAGGAGACAGACTATAATTTAGTTATGCACTTTTAAATAATATTTCCCTTTACAAAATATACCTTTAAATATTCATTTGTTTTTAGAGACACTTTTTTGAAAAAATGGTTCAAAAAAGTAACCGAACTATTTCATAGATTGCCAGACAAAAAATTGGTCTGGGAACTTCTGCTTAGTTTTATATTTAGCCTCTTTAGGTACTGTGAATTTATAGGATAAAATAAATTTTTTCGCTCACTTTATTTCTTTGGGATCCGTCGAAACGTATATTAAGTTTTTCTATTTTACTAAATTTTACTATAAAAGTGGACAACAATTTTAGTGGTGACATGTCTTTCACTCATGTTTTTTTCACTTATTTTCTTTACCACTCATTTTAAATTATATTCAATTAATTAATGGATAAATAATAAACAAATTCTATGAGTTTGCAGATCGCGTTACCTCTCGGTTACCGCTCGGGGGGACCGTTTTGAAATTGAAATTGTACAGTAAATAAGCTTTATATTGGAGTATTCACAAAATCTAGGTAAAATTAATTAACCTTACAAATGTTTCATAATTATAGAATAAATATCGCCATAATCATCTTTCATCGAAATTTTTAATGAATATTTTTAAAAACTGTAACTTTAACTTTAAATAATTTTATAATATACCAAGAAACTTCAAAATTTAATATTGGCTTATATAAGCGTTTCTCAAATTTCCCACGTTTTATAAATTGTCTCTAATCTATTTAAATTACCATGTTCATTTTTATTTGACTACTTTCAGAATAGTCTTAACATCAGAAGGAAGGGCTCTAAAATCTGATGGAAAAAATACAGAACCACTTCAGGTGTCATTAACTCCACTTAAATTGGGTTTCGCACAATTAAAGAAACTAGGGCGAAAGAAGATAACTAATTCTAAATTTTTTTATTGACTTTGATCAAGGACAAGAATAGGTGAGTCAAATGAATCAGATTATAAAATATTTAACAAGAAACTTTATTTTTTTAGCTAAACAATCAATATTTTACAAGATAGATTGTTTTGATAAGTATGTTTACTTCGGGATATTAGCCTCGATTATTATCTTGTCATTAGTGTCAGCCATTTTTGAAAAATTTACTAAACACTTTTTACAAAACTTTTGGTCAAATCTATCAATAGTTTTATCCGACAATTATTCGATTCGTAATAATAATAATAAAATACTGTCCGGTGTTTGGCTATTGTCTTGTGTTGTGATATTGTCTGCATTTGGGGGTCTACTAAGAGATAGAGTTATGAGTCCAAAACCGATAGAAATGATAAATACATTCGAAGACTTATATCACTGGAAAGGAATTCAGTTTCTATTGCTATTGTCCTGGAATATACTTATAATAAATTTAGAAAGGATCAAATTATCAAGATCAAAATACTGTATGAAATTAAATTCAATTGATCTAGTCACTTTTAATTTTAAAAAATTAAATTTTTAGAATCGAATTTTTGAGAGAAAGTGGAATAATATCTGAAACCATCAGAAAAATAGTGAATCCAAAACATCAAACGGATTATAACTTACGAATAATTAGGTTTTCAAATAACATCGACAACATTAATATGAAACAAATCATAACTATATTTTATCTCTACTTTTTTATTACTATTTTGTCTTTAATTTTATTTTTAAATGAATTTTTAATTAATTGTTTCAATAATTGTTTTACAACTCAATATCGGCCAAGAAAATTAGCTTGGTGATATAAAGAATTATTTTCTATGATTTTTAGTTTTATGTTTTTCAATTAAACGAATTTAAATTTATCTTGTAAATTATTTCTGCTTGAGTTATAATCATTTTATTCCAAATAATTATTGAGTGATTAATAAAATAGTTATAAATTTAAAATAGAGACTAAATATACACGTTACATGTATTATAAGGAATAATTAAACAAGTAAGATATTTATACATATAAAGACTAAAAAATTGTTATTATTGATAATCTAAATATTATATTTTGTTAATCATCAAGTATCATTCCTAAAAATAAAAAAATTAATTATTTTGTTCACACTGTAAATAATTCTTTAAGTTAATTTAGAGTATATCTAGAAAATTCTTAAAATTCTTATGGTTGTGGCTAACAGGCCGTAATCTAACTTTCTTTAAATCCAATTTTTTATCTCTACTTCAAATATTTTTATTCTTTCAAAAATTATATTTTGTTAATCATCAAGTATCTTTCCTAAAATTAATAAAATAAATTATTTTGTTTAAACTGTATATATTTCTTTAAGTTGATTAAAAATATATCCAAAAAATACTTAAATATCTTTTGGTTTCAGGTTGTTCAATCTTTTAAATTTTTTAAAATCAAAACCTTATATATTTATTTTAAAATTTTACCTAGGAGGTAAAAATATGATTTTATTTTAAATTAACTTAAGCTTTATTGCAACTATTTATTAATTCTTAGAAAACTTAATTAATTATTAATGCTTAAATGGTTTAAATTATTAATAAAATAAAGAAAATATAAAACATTTTTTAGGTCAGTTTAATTAATAACTAATTTAAATAATTCCATAAATGACTAACAAAAAATAATAAAATTTTAAATTCTGAAGAAAAAATTAAAATTTATAAAATTAAAAAAAACATCTCAAAAAATATTTCATTTTATGTAAACCACTTCTGATTTTATTTAATATTAATTTTAAAAATTATACAAAAATTTGAATTGTGGTCATTCGATCCAATAAATGAGTATATGATTTTCAAACCACATCCGTTATTAAATATCAACGATAACCGGCCCCAACCGGAAAATCTATTTAGAGATAAACCATAATTATTTTATTGAATATTAATTTGAGTGGAAACAATTATTTATCAAATAAATTAAACTTGATAATTATAAATAAAATAATAGCGAAATTTGATTTCAAATTTTTAATATCATATTTATTATTATAATTATTTTAAGGGTCTTTTATAAAATAAATTTTTCATATTATGAAATATCTAGTTTAAAAGTTATAAATTCAAATACATTTTTAATGTTTACAAATAAAGGGCTTTGCGGCAATTGGATTGATATCTTTCATTTTATTTGAAACTTGGTCTAATAATAGTATTTGATAAGAAGTATATCATGGTGAAATAATTTTGGAAAAATTTGATAAATGACAAAGTTATGATAATTTATAAAATAATATAAATAATGATATTTTTTGTGAAATTCGTAATTTTCTCGAAAAATTCTTTTGAAATGTTAGTCAGCTCACTCAGCACTATCGAATAAATATTCGAATATATTTATGGGTGCGGTTTAAAAGGCTTTCATTTCTTCAAATATACTTGGCGAAAAACACTTACTTACAGTAAAAATTATTCATTACATAATTAATTATTTTCTGCCAAGTTAAGTCTAAAAATTAATTTTTTTGAGTAAATATTAATTTACTAAATTAAATATTGAAGTTTTACATTATTTTTCAATATAAATTTAAATATTATTCATTAAGATTAAAAGTTTGATAAAAAAATGTATTTATTTTTATAATCAATGTCTTCATCAGAAAATTAATTGACCAGCTTAGAAATGTAAAAATGACAAAGAGGAGTTGTGATCATGGATTATTTTATTTTATAGCCAAAAAAAATTTACATTTTGTTTAAAGTGGTTTGGAATCAAATTAAATTAAAATAAGATCTTTTCAATACAAATAACATTAATTTGCAATAATAGCAAGCTCATTTTCTTTCAAAGTCATACAAATTAAGCTTATCTATTGATATCTTTATGATAAAAATAAAGTGAAACACTTAAATGATATGAAACAAATTTTAAAATTTAAATTTTTCTATTTTGTCTAAAGAGAAGACTTTTAAAATTTCTAGTTTTTGAGAATAATTTAATTTAATTTTTAATACTTTAAAACAAATATACCTAGTGATTTTTTTTGAACTTGCTCAATCATTTGAACTTGAGTTTCGGTTAGTACAAAACGTAAATTTGAAAATTCTAAAACTGGTCTGATATAAGTTATGTATGTTTTCAAAATGGTTTTGTAATCTGCTCTGTGACATATTGATATGATCATGGCAAATTTTTATGTGCTTTTTCTTTTTGAATTTCGATTTGTCTATTAAATAGTAAACTACTGTCATAAGTAATTCCTATGTTTTAATGATTTTCTATTTTAATTATTTATAAGTACATTCTCTTTTGGAGATAAAAGTACTATGTTTTGAATAGAGCAAATATCACCATAGTAATATAAATATGATTTTTCATTTTTCACTACAGAGTAAAAGTAGTATATAGAATCGTCTTTTATCCACCCACTCTCCCAGCTTGCAACGGGAAATACTTCTTTTGATATTAAGATAATTTTCACTGTTGAATCGTTATTACTTTATTTTATTCAAGGAAATTTTTGTTTGTGTTTTAACTGAATAAAATTTGTTTGAGAATAACACAAATTTATAGTCCGCGATAGAGTCAAACGATTCGGCGATTCAAAAATTATGTCAATTAAGTCAAACCGTGAAACTAGAAATTTAAATAAAATTTATATACGACTCTAATATTATAAATACACTGGTACATTTTTAAACAATGGTATGATATTTCTAATAGAGAAATTTTTTTTAATGAATATTATTACCATGGTAATATAAAGTATGTTTGTTAGTTAATATTTAGATTAAACCTGTGTTTTTACATGTACCATGTTACATATTTTAAGAGCAAAGCATTTATCAATTCATGTATAGTCTACATATGAGATGAGCAAGCACATATAAATAAATTAAGTTAAACATTATTTAAATGACCAAGATTAGTGTTAATAAAATATATTAATAAAATTTTTTAAATAAATTAATTAACTTTTCTTTTAATAATTTACTAGTAATTGGTTTAATCTTGGTAAAATGTCATGTTTTCCTTAAATTTAATTCTTCACCATGAATTTTTTTGAATACTATTAATAGATATCTAGAAATTAAAATAATCATTAAAAGTTCTTTTATAATAATCGTCTAATAATAATAATTGTTTATTAATTCAAAACTTGTTGACACATCTTATATGATTTGGTAAACTATTAAAAGGTTTAGAATAATAAACAAAAAATTGTTACAATATTTACAAAAATTGATACAAAAATTTATTCCAATATTTAATTAGAATTTTATCATTAAAGCCATTTCTTAAATTATTGTTAAAATTAAAACAATCAGAAAATTTGTCTATAATTTTAAATAAACCCTTCAATGATTTAAAACCGATTTGAAAATTTTAATTTTTTTCTTTTGGCTAAAGAGAAGGCTTTGAAAATAATTTAATTCAGTTTTTGTTGCTTTGAAACAAATGTACCTAGTGATTTTTCTTTAAACCTTTTCAAAATAGATTGGAAAATTCTAAAACTGGTCAGTATAAGTTATGTATGTTTTCAAAATGGTTTTGTAATCTGTTCTGTGACTTATTGATTTAATCATGGCAAATTTTTATGTGCTTTTTCTTTTTGAATATCGATTTGTTTATTAAATTGCAAACTACTGTCATAAATAATTCCTATGTTTTCATGATTTTCTATTTTAATTATTTATAAGTACATTCTCTTTTGGAGACAAAAGTACCATGTTTTGAATAGAGCAAATATTACCATGGTAATATAAATATTTTTTTCATTTTCCACGGGTAATTTATTATCCTTTATTAGCCCAAAGATATTGTTAGTTGTGGTGGGCCAAAGGAATATCACTTCTTGTTTATAAGCATTTTTAGTTGTGTTGGACCGTAGGACCACCACTTACTATTCATAAGGCATTGTTTGTTGTGTTGAGGCAAATTTATTATGGTTAATTATGGTTATCCAAGTAGAACATTTATTTGAGGTCTTGATTTTTTTAAAAATATTAAAATTCATCATTTTATAGCACTCAATAAAATATATACTAGATTTAACCCGTAATTGTAGTACCTATTAAGTTTCAACGCAAACCTTGTTTATTAATATAAAACATGAATCATGTTACATGATCCATATACATATATCATTTAATTTGCCTATTTATATAAAATGAATTTTTTTTACAAATTAAATTGTTTAAACTTTTTAAAACCGTAAAGTTTTTATGAATTTAGTTTTTGCAAAATTCATGTGAAGAGCAATTATTCTATATTAAGGATTGTTTTAAAGAAGCCCTTGCAACAATTAATAAAGGTATGTAAAATATGATAATTATTTCATTTAAAATTAAAAGGTTTTTAACAAATCTCCAACACCAAATTATTCCAAGAGTATTTGTTTATTATATTCTAGCCGGTTTCAATTGTATCACTACTGTCAATATTCAAACTACCCCTATTAAAAACAAGGTTTGAAGGCAAAGCCTATAGCCACTACATTTACCGCAATATATAGAATAATAATTATGCATGAACTAACAAAATGAATAAAAACCTCTATGAAAACCCCTTTACTAACCTGAGATTGAAAATTATCCGTTAATATACAAAGAAATATTTTCCCGTTACTAGCAAAAGGCCTCCCTGTCCCATCCATTACTAATAAAAAGAATGGCCTCTAAAGAGACATAAATCTCCTTGTCTTTTCCATTAAGAGAAAAGAGAGTAAGAATATCTATATTACTAATAAAAGTTTAAAACTAAATCTCCTCGTTTCATACAAA
>JAQIXI010002463.1:0-10264 GCA_034700165.1 Galumnidae sp. Gr-Ori-00277
AGTCAAAGTCATTGCTTCGGGCCTTCACTTATTGTAGGGTTTAATGACAGGGAAAATATGAATGACTCATATTATTCGTTTGTGTTCAGACATTTTTATGTATTGTTTTACAAATTATTATTTCTCAAACGATAAACATTTTTACTAAATTCTTAAAAAACATTCAGAAGCTATGGTTGAAGCTCTTGTTCATCTTATACTTAATGATATATTTATAAGTATAGAATAGTTGAAATCAAAATTCATTTGTTTTTAAACAGTAGAATAAAAAGAGGTTTAACTTTTTTTTTTTTTTGGTAGAAAAAGTTAGATTAAAATATGCGTAAATGTTCTTGGTGCTTAGAATTAAAAAATTTTAGCAAGATTAATTTAAACAATTGTCTTAATTTGGAACCAAAAGACTTATTCAAAAAAATTATTTAATTCAAAGATTTCATTCTTTAACTAAAGTTACAGTTTTTAAAAATTATTGAATATAATCTTAAATATTTTTGAGAAGTTCCTGGATTATTGATTACAATCTTTAAAACTTGCAAAAAAAAGTAAATTATCACTAATTTTGATTGATAATTTGCTATACTAATTAGCAAGTTTAGATTTGTTCAAAAAATATATTTATTAGAAGTTTAAGTCATATAAAATCTCAAAATAATAACTAAGGATTACTTAAAACTTGAATTTATTTTGTAATTTAGGAAACGCCTTACGTTATGCTAAAACAAGTGAACTCATCGGCACCCGTCAAATACGAGGGCTTTTGTATTGATTTGCTGAACGCCATCTCAAAAGAGCTGGGATTTAATTACGAATTATATTTAGTGCCGGACAAGAAGTTTGGCGCTCAGAACGTCACTACCGGAGAATGGAATGGATTAGTCAAAGAACTGATTGTAAAAGTAAGTGAAGACTTACTTTAATACTTATTTTAAATTAGTTTTAGATTTTTATTTTCATTTTGGGATTAAACTAAAAGTATCTCTCATTTCGTTTGTCTTTAATCAATAGAAAGCGGACTTAGCTCTGGGACCCATGACTATAAGCTATGCCCGCGAAGAAGTGATCGATTTTACCAAACCATTCATGAATTTAGGGATTGGAATCCTTTTC
The DNA here is from genome assembly GCA_034700165.1 of Galumnidae sp. Gr-Ori-00277. NCBI lineage: Eukaryota > Metazoa > Arthropoda > Arachnida > Sarcoptiformes > Galumnidae > Galumnidae sp. Gr-Ori-00277. Next base: position 1,108 of record JAQIXI010002463.1, read on the forward strand.
AAGATTCCGACCCAAATGCCAACTCGACTCTTCTCTTTTATGAGTCCATTAGCTGTGGATATATGGATGTATGTCGTCGTGGCTTACATTCTGGTCAGTTCTACGCTTTTCATTGTCGCCCGTTTTAGTCCATTTGAGTGGCAGAACCCACATCCGTGTGAAAAGGTATTATCACTTCATTTAACGTTTGGCTTCATTTTTTACGACACATTTCTTACTGGAAGACATGAAAAGTGTTTCTTTTTTAGTTTAAGGAAATTTCATTTTTATCCGAAACATTTTCAGCACTTTTTTGGAAGTTTTTAGTATAAAATTATTTATTTGGAAATAATTTTAATTAAAAATATCTCATATTATATACGAAACAAATAAAATAATTAAAAAAAAGTTATTATAATTAGTTATTAATTATTAAAATGAGTGAAAGTTTTGCATAAAAATTAAAGCAATTAATTAAAAACCTTTTCCTCTATTGTTATGAAATTCTAATCGATTTTTGTTTTACTTCTAATCCCTTTAGGAATCGGATATATTAGCGAATCAGTTCAGTCTCGCGGACTCATTCTGGTTCACTGTAGTGACTCTTATGAAACAGGGCTGTGATCTGAATCCTAGGTCCATATCTACGCGAATAATTGGTGCCATTTGGTGGTTCTTTACACTAATCCTCATCTCTTCCTATACCGCAAATTTGGCCGCTTTTCTAACTGTCGATCGGGTTATAACACCGATTGAGAGCGTAGAAGACTTGGCCTCACAAACCAAGATTAAATACGGAGCTCTTGAGGGCGGCTCCACAATGACATTCTTCAGAGTGAGTGATCAGTTGAAGTTAAGATTAAACTTAAATTATATAATATTGAATGCAATCAATAATAAGTTTGATATCTGTTTGTTATTCAAATGAGATGATTTTGCCAACTAAAACAACCTTATCTCAATTCAGAGTCGAATTTTGTCTGTTATCTTATTTTTATTTCTTTGAAAATGTATTTCTAATACTAAGTCTTTCAAAGGAAGAGTCATATCAGACGGCTTTTTATAAGAGATAGCGAGTGATGAATAGACTATGATTTGAATTCAGAGCACATCTGCAACGACTGTATTATAAGATCGCAAACAAACAAAAATTTAATTCAATCTAAAAACAAAACACTTTCCAAAGAACAGACCCCAACACAGAATATATGGTCTCTTAAGACTAACAGCAATTCCCTTAAGAAAGTGCACAACAGATCAACTTTTGCTGTTTTTTGTGAGCAAAATATTTATGGATTATTACATAATTCTGTGTTTCTTCCTCTGCCAGAACTCATTACACTTTATTTTTTTATTTAAGGAATATTACACTATTCTGGGCTCAGAGATGACCAAATATTTCATATGAAAATGTTTTCTTTTTGCAGGAATTTCTGATTTCTTTTGCATTATTTATGGCATTTCTTTATTGAATTAAACTTTATTTTTGTATATAAAATGACTTTTTTTGTTGTGAATATCGTAAAACTTTAACCATTGACTCAAACATTATATCCCATTCATTGAGTCTTAATCTTTTTATTAAGTTTAAAGTTATTAAGTTTATATACCTCTCTCTTAGTTTAAACTACAGATATTCTCAACTGAATAGACATTTACCTCTTCGTTGGTGAATGTTTTTAAACATCACTTTTATATTGCGTTTAGTATTAGTTCATTAAATATTCAAAATGAAAGCCTATCAACTATTTGCAAGATCAATTTGACCTGATTAAATTGAACATTCAAAGTAGTTTCGAGCCATTTATTCCATTTGTATTTATGAACAGATTTATTGAGTCAATAAAGTTTTGATAGAATTTAAAATTTTAATATTAAATCAAATAAAGTAGTCTTTAGTTTATAAATGTTTTAAAAAACAAAAATTTGATTAAATGTTAGCCATAAACAGGAAATTTCACTTTACTTATCGTATAACTGATTAATTCCTAGATATTAAGCTATTTATTTATTTATTCTCTTTTTTAATTGAATAAGTTTAAAATACTTTGCTTGATACTATTTCAAATATTAATATGTTTATAGAATTAGACGACCTTGCTTATACTCATTTAGATTTAATTCAGCTTTATCATTTGATAGTCTTATTCAGGGATAACCAACTTTAAAATACGCGTTAACCTTGGCAGTGATAATTTATACAAGGTATATATAAAACTTGTTATTTCTATATTTGAGTGAATTTAAACTAGCAACAATAGAACACTAATTATGCGGGGGTCTAAAGAATAGATGTACTACCAAAATGTACCCTTTGGTTATCCCTGGTCTTATTGATTGAATTTGTTATTAAACATTAATTTATATCAAAAACATATCAGAAATTATTGCTGTAAATAACGCCTTCTCTTGAAATTTATAGACATTTTGTAAAACCACTGAAACGTTAATTTATATATAATGAGTGAAAAATTTAGATTTTATTTGAAAACATTGTTTTAAAGCTTTTAGTCATTTATTATATTCTCTGGAATTTAAAAAATTTAATTAAAATTTTCTATACTTTTATTTGAATGAATTCTTCTCTAAAACTCTATTTGTTTGTGTTATGAGATTTTTTGTTATTTGTCTTTATTTTTGTTCAAAATTTTCAAAGCCTTTGGAATGTTGTGCAGGTTTATATCATATGCTAGGATAATAAAATATTATGAAATTGCGTGATATAGAGTGAAATAGAAGGAAAATAAATAAAACTATACGGTTTAGTTTCAACTAGTACAATATTAACCTTTGAGAACAATATTAAGAGCAATCTATCAAAGATCTGCTCATATGTTGTATACGTTTAGTATCTCTTTTGCCAATTATTTTCTCAAAACTTTCTTAACTTTTTTTCTGGATATTTATTGAGTAAAATATATTCTATGTATTCCTTCATTACTTGGGTTTGAAATTAGTGATGAAATTTACTTAATAACAAAGAATATTAACTTGGAATCTATGCCTATATAAAAATGAATAAAGCAATTTAATTTAATAATGGAGATTTAGAAGATGAGCTTGAAACTATTCTTATTTCTTATATATAAATTGTTCCTGAAAATCATTATTTTAGATACTTATATATCTTTGTAATGATTGTATATTTCATATTAAGCCTTGTTTTGTGCTATTTTGACATTTTTTCGCTTAAATTTAAAAATATCTTCGAAATAAATATTGATTTTATATCTTTTGTTAAGAAATGAAAGAATATATTATTAGAAGCAAACGATAATATAAAATGTATTTAAAATATTTCGAAACCAAAAGACAAATATTTTAATAGTTTTTTGTGCGAAAAACTAATTAAAAGAATATATTAGTATTGTTTCGACTGAATATCTGCTTTCAAATTAGTATTCAATTGTATTTTCGAAACAATTTTTATCTTTGAAAACAAAATTAATTCAATAATAAAACTAATTGGAAGGGATGGCAAAGGGATGGCAAAACTCATTATTGCAAAACTTTGCCGGATATTCATTAGTGTATTCTTTAGCTCTATATCAGTTAATTCCCATCAAATATTCAATTAGTTTTGCAAATGCTTTGAGCGCTTTGAGAGGACTGTTGTTGTGAACCCTATCTTTTCTCATTTAAATGACTACAACTAAGACGTGTCCATAAATTAAGGTTTCATTTGAACCATGGATTCAATGGTTGTAATGCGCACTCATTTGTGGGGAGCAAATTCTCTAATCTTTCAAACTAACCATTAGATTTTGTTCTTGTTTAGATTTTTATGGAATGGTTTTTATTAGCAAGTACATTTTTATGTGCGAAAGTATAATAATAGCATTTTTTTCTCGTTTTGTTTAGAAATAAAATTTAATCATTAAATTTAAGAATTCAATATTATCTTGCTTATTTTGTAGCTCCCCCTGAAAAGTGTTGTTGACTAAACAAACAAGCAGAGTTTTTTTGTTGTTGTTACATCTCTTGTAAAGACAATCGAATTAGTAATTAATTTGTGCATGATGATTAATTAATTTTGTTTTGCGACGAAATTTAATTTGAGATTCTTTTGGAAACTTATTTATATATAGGACTCAAAAAACCCGACGTATCAGAAGATGTGGAAATATATGGAAAAGAATCCCGAAGTGTTTGTCCTCGAATATGAAGAGGGATATAAACGTGTCCTAAACGGAGACTATGCCTTTCTTATGGAATCGGTTTGTAATATATGCCATGAATTGAGTGAATTACTTATGGGTTGTTATGCAGACAATGTTAGACTATATGGTCCAAAGAGACTGTAATCTTACACAAATTGGAGGACTTCTCGACAATAAAGGCTACGGCATCGCAACGCCAATGGGTTTGTCATTAATTTTGTTTTCACTTCAATAGAGAATTGAAGTCCGGCCTAATTCTCATTTGATTTTATTGATTCCGGATAAATTAAAGTACTAAGACTAATTTGATTTAGGTTCTTTAGCATGTTTGAGTAATGAGTATTTGCTTGTTTATCTGTCATTCATTATGTATATGACCTAGATGTTTTAGTTGTATTCGTAAATGAAATTTTTAGACAACTTTTTTGATTTTCACATATTTTTCTTTTTTTGTGTTATGAGTCATAACTTATGACTAATGACTGAAAATAATTATTAATTTAATAATATTTAGAATATTTTCATTCATTGGTTTGACTTTCATTTGAAATTTGAGTAAATTTTTCATATATTTATCCCTTTTTTTTATTTCACTCTTTTATTCCTTTCATTTCATTGAAATTTTTCATTTTTATTGAGATTTTTATTCTTAATTCTTTGTTGTAGTTATAATAAATCATCTAGATTATGATGATTTTTCCAGGAATTTAATCTTTTTCAGATGGAATTTCATGATTTTAAAAGAAATAATTCCACTGAAAAAAGGGTCTCATTTTCACAATAATTTGGGAATAGTTTTGTGATTCAAAGAAGTTTTGAATATTCCGTTAAAAAGACATTATTTTGTCTGAAAATATTTTCGCAGAAGAATGACATCATAAGAGATCTTTCGTTTTGAAGTCAAAGAAAAATACAATAAAAAAAATGGAACGGAATGTGAAAATGTATTGAAAAGTTTTCTGTCACTACAATACATGACTTTATAGTTTTGGAGATTTTAGTTGAACCGAAACATTAAGATTTAAGGCATTGATAGTAGATTTAACGTATCATTTATTTTATGTGTCGTCCAAATGTGCCAAATGTTTGTCCAATAAATTATGCTTCACTTCAATACATGTCTTAATAGTAAAGAATTTCCTTTAAAATATAAATATCAATGACTTTGAAAAAGAGTATAAGCGATGAGTTTCTTAACATCTTTTCTCTTCCTTTAATACTCTGTTATCTCATTGAGGTTAATGTCAGAGTGTTTTTTCTCTCTCAATATGTGCTGAATTTTATGAAGAAATTTCTCTCAGTTTTTAGTATTGTTTTGAGAATAGGATAAAAGTGAGAATCGCTGACACTATTTGTGTCCAAATGATTGGTAAGTCTTGAGACAAATGTTAACAAAGAAGTTGTGAATTGAATTTTCGTTTCGTTTGAACCGAAATAATCCGTAAAATACTTTAGAGTTGTTTTTTGGCAAAAAAGAGATAAGGAATAAAAACAATGGAATTTTCAGTTCTTAAACCATAAGATCCGGTTATTATCAGCTCTTCGTACAAATGGAGCCAATCTTTTATTTTTTGCTGACAATACGAATGGATTTATTGTCAGACCTTTGGGTTTGATATCGATTACCAAAACATCCATTTCTTTGAATAAATCGAAATTAACTTTTATTTGTTGGCCGACAATAAACTCTTATTCTTCAGGATTTATGTCCACAAATATGTGAACGTTTTCAACATTTCTCCACTGAAACATATAATTGTATTTTATTTGATGTCTCTTCGGGTAATCTATTAAATATTTAGGAGAATTTCTTGTCAGACATTATAGAAGACAATTTGTTGCCTTCTTTTCATTGGGCACAGAATAACTACTTCTTTTTTGTCTACTCTTCTCTATTATTGTTGACAATAATTCACAGACTTTTGTTTAATTAGTGATTAATCTTTTTTTTGGTTCCAATGAAAGTCTTTCGTCTTTTTGTGTAAATATTTTTTTTTTTTTTGTTGAAACAAATTTAATATATAAGTCATTCTCTTTAAGTAAATATGAGTTAATGTCGAGTCATTATTGGGACAAAACTTTATAGCTATTCATTTGTTTGGAAGATATAATGTTCTGGAGTAAAGTCAGCCATTTGATCTAGTTGTTTTATTATGCTTATTTACTCATATGGCAATGAATCAAGGCAAATTTTTTGTCATCCATTTGAAGTTTGTTAGGATTAATACCGAAAAAAAAACTCAATTAATTTTCTCATTATTTTTCTATATCTGTCCTTTTTTTTGACAAAAGACAATCTTGCTCATTTTTCATAATTCTTTGTGAATAAATCTCATATACTTCTGATTGAGTGACTCTTTTCTTAGTATCGGTCGGAATATCGATTATAAATTGGGGACAACTTTTTCAAGAATAGTATTATAACCCCTTTATATGTAATATATTTATTGTTTTCGATTTGGTATTTGTGTTGAAACTATTGCTCTATTGATTGGCTGCAACTCAAAGATAAGGCAATCCTTTTCGAGCAATAATTCAAAGTCTTAATACTCCTCCACTTTTCACCGAAAGTATAATAAACCTCTTTATCCTTTTCATCGCTTTTAATATATGGCTCACAAGAGGTTCATAACATTTATGATTGAAAATAATTGCGAATTCAGAATAAAAACGATAATAATAGCCACAACTTATCCCATAATAATATTATCTTGCTCACAATTTTCGCTTTTAATCAATTTATTATAATTTTATTTTTGAGATCTTTATATTTAATTTAAAATTCTTGTGAAGATTCCGAACAAATTTGCCATAAAATTACATTACTCTAACTAATCTTGAAATGTATTTAGAATTTATTAACCTTTGAAGTACTTCTATTTAACCCAGGTTCAATTTTATTGTAAAAGTTAATTCTTTAAAACATGTAAAACTCACTAAAATTGGCGAAAAGTATATAAAAAGTGGAAATATTGTGATTTTTTAGCCCTCAAATAGTCATTTATAGTCACTTATATTCTCATTCCTAAAGAGTTCTCACAATGTATTCATACATATTATTATTCTGAGTGACACAAGAATTACCTTTTGAGACATGTTTTCGGCTATTATTCCAACCCTTAGTCACTATTCAGGAATTGTCTGAATTCTATTCGGGATTTTCTTTCGTTTTTTTTTGTGATTCAAAAGTAGCGAAAACGGAATCTCTGACTGAAATTTGATGAGAAATGCTTTCTATTCATACGTTCCAATAGATATATAATATGATCTTTGACTGACTTTTGGGGTCCAAACAGAAAGAAAACCTCATTTATCTGCAGTCAGTGCTGTGTTTAGTCTTCATTTGGTTGGATTCACTTCTCTATATAAGTGATGATAACTTTCTTTCGATATTTTAGTCTTTTATTCTCTACTGATTTCATTGCATTTCATTTGTTTCGATAGAAGTATTAATTTAGATAAATAGCTGTCTATCGATAGGACTTTCGCACTGATAACCATTCATATGACTGATCTTTTTGTCCTTTTAGGCTCACCCTGGAAAGACCGCATCTCTTTAGCCATCCTAGAGCTACAAGAAAAGGGTGAAATACAGATGATATACGACAAGTGGTGGAAGAGTCCGGGCCTTACCTGCATAAGGGATGAAATTAATAAAGAAGGAAAAGCCAGTCCTCTCGGACTCGAGAATATTGGCGGAGTGTTTTTTGTATTACTCTTGGGTTTAGCCCTCGCACTCTTTACGGCCATATTTGAGTTCTTCTTTAAGACTCGGAAAAACGCACAGAAATCCAGAGTAAGTATTGAGTCGTCCCCAAGAGTTCAAAAGTAAAACAAAACTTTAATTCAATTTTTAGTCTCTTTTTTTTGGGTTGTTTTCCTATTTTTCCTGTTCTTTACTTAAACTCAGAATCGATGGCTTTCTATTTGTTTGACTTTTTATTTTGTCGTTTAGTTTCAAACCTTTTATCGAAATAGAATTTATTGAAAAACAAAAAAAAATCATTTTTTCCATTCATTTCTCTTTTCTTATAGCAATCGCTTTGCAGTGAAATCAAAGATGAATTGGAATTCATAATGAAGTGTCAGTATATTAGACCGAAACCATCGCCAGGGCTTCGGAGGTATTGCTCAAAATGTAACTTCAATGCGTCATTTATAACGACAAGTCTGGCCGTTCCTCACGACAATGGAGCCTTGTCTGGCCTAGACTTTAGGAAATCCCCTCAATTTGGGACGGATTACGACAGTTCTTGAAATGATTAGGGATTTGTTTTTTTTGGATTATTTTGTAAATAAGAGGAAATGTTTTTTATATAATTGTTTTTTTTGGTCTTAAAGTAATTCTAATTAAATGTAAATTAAATATCATTTGAAATATAAATAACTTTAAAAGTTATAAAATGATGCCAAACAACAAATCATTGAAACTATTCATTAAAAATTGTTATAAATCTTTACATTAAAAGTATTTTTAATCAATAAATTAAATTTAAGATAATTTTCTTAACAATTCTTAACTCTATTTCACTCTATTTAACATTAAAACCCTTTGAGTTAAATCTGTTGTCTCTGAAACCACTAATTGTGTCGAACGGCTCTTAAAGAAAACTAATATTTCCCGAAAACATAATTATGTCTACACTTATCGGACGCTTTACTATAAGGAAATCCATTTGAAGTCAATAGTCTTCTAAACTTTAGAATCTAAAGTGTTTTCTTCGAACAGTAAAGGATTACCAGAAAAAAAGACACAAACACTGACTCTTAACCGACAGGTTTTCCATGAATTAAAAATAACTTTTGATTTAACACTAAATTATTATTAGGGGTCGAAAAAAGGGGGTATTTTCTCGTTACAAACAAAATAGTTTAGAGTTCGCGCATTAAATGTTGGTTAAAACTGCAGTTAAGAGGTTTTAATTAAGAGAAAAATATTTAAATTAAAAGATATTGACTTAAATATGTTAACTCACATTAAATGACTTTTAATTCATTTTCTGATTTTAATTGTTTTA